>JAJQKJ010000876.1:0-186416 GCA_029574335.1 Rana kukunoris | reverse complement strand
GGGCACCGTTTGTGGCCTCTGGCAATGTAGGGGAAGAAAGGCCAGATACTGACTCCATTATCACCCTCTGACAGCCCTCAGGGACTAAGTGAAAAACATTTAAGTCCACACTACTTGCTGCATCGACCGGGGGGGGTTACCCAGGGGACTCAGAGGGAGACCGCTCAGCACAGCTGCCTGCCTTCCTTGTATACAAAGCGTGTGTGTGAGGAAAAAATTGTGAGGTAAAATCTGTGAGGTGTGCTCAGAAAGCCAGTCCTAGAGACTTCCTAGGAGACTGCCCCCCCCCCTCACAAAAAGCAGAACCCGGTGTCCCACAGGGAGCTGGAGCCCCCCCCACAGGTACACCCCGGTCGCAGCGGGCCCAGGGCAGGAGGGGAAAGGGCGACAGAGCAGGGAAAGGGAGGACAGGAGTACCCCTTAATCCCGGGAATGCCCAGCTGTTCCATCCTGCCGAGGCAGGAGGAACCGCACTTACCCGTCCTTGCGAGGACATGCTGGCGTGTCCCTGAAAGACCCACAACCGATGGTATGGAGTAGCTGTCGGCAGGGATGGACTGGCCATCGGGACTACCGGGAGTTTCCCGGTGGGCCGATGGCTCAGTGGGCCAGTTGTCACTCAGGGGCGTTGGGAGGGGGTGACTAGAGCGCCAAATGGGTCCCCAAAAAGCCTGGAGTCTCGTCCCCAGTGTAAAAATCCAGTGATTGGTGGGCAAGCGGGGGCGTGCAGCCGCAGTGGGAGTAGAGCTGTCAAAACGATGTCGGGAATGGGCGGGGCCGATATGCGGGGACCCCTCATCCCTGACAGTGCTTAGATTTGACAGCTTCACTCTCAATGCAGCCACACGCCCTGATACTGATGTGCGGGGCCCCTTCGTCCAGTACATTTGCAAACACTGCCTGTATACACTCTGACATTCAGAGTGTATACAGGCAGTGTTTGCTATGTACTGGACGAAGGGGCCCCGCACATCAGTATCGGGTCGTGCGGCTGCAGAGTCTGACTGCTGGCTGGGGAGGAAGGTGGCAGCCGGAGCCGTAACTACTGCACATGCACGGTTCCAGAGCAGGCTGCAGAGTATCGCTGCTGGAGGGGTTGCATGGCGGGTGGAGTGCATGTGCAGGATGACAACAGTGAACCTGTTGACCATCCTGCCTGGGTGTCCTCTTCTCTGCCGTGTAACTCCTCCTCCCCCCCCCACAGCTGCTTTCATCTATGCATTACAATAGAGAATGTCCGAGCAGTAGGCAGAGCTGTCCAACTTTTCAAGTTAAAAAGCCTGTGATTGGTTGCTAGGGGCAGTCCTAGCAACCAATCGTCTTTCTGTTACATTGAAAGTTGAACATCTCCCGCCTTCTGCTTGGACACGTCTTCTCCCTTCTGTGTAAGGTAAGGGAGGGGGCACTGACATAAAGGGAACTGTGTTTGTTGCATATAAAGATGATGGCTGTAAAGGATACCAGAAAGGAGGGGACTGTGAAAGGAAGTGTGTGTCAGGAAGGGGTCAGTGTGTGTGTCAGGAGGGGGGGTCAGCGTATGTGACAGGAAGGGGGGTCAGTGTGTGTGTCAGGAGGGGGGGTCAGCGTATGTGACAGGAAGGGGGTCAGTGTGTTGTGTCAGGAGGGGGGGGGTCAGTGTGTGTGTCAGGAGGGGGGGTCAGTGTGTGTGTCAGGAGGGGGGGTCAGTGTGTGTGTCAGGAGGGGGGTCAGTGTGTGTGTCAGGAGGGGGGGTCAGTGTGTGTGTCAGGAGGGGGGTCAGTGTGTGTGTCAGGAGGGGGGGTCAGTGTGTGTGTGTGTCAGGAGGGGGGGTCAGTGTGTGTGTGTCAGGAGGAGGGGTCAGTGTGTGTGTCAGGAGGGGGGGTCAGTGTGTGTGTCAGGAGGGGGGGGTCAGTGTATGTGTCTGTGATTTTGTTTTTAATATACAGCATGGGGGGGGGGGTAAATGCACTGCCACTGGTCATAGTAACTGATGTATTAGACCCCTTTCACACTGAGCCGCCCATAGCGCTGGTGGTAAAACGCCACTATTTTTACCGCCAACGCTATGGTGGATTTGTGGTGCATTTTGGTCGCTAGCGGGGCGGTTTTCCCCCCGCGAGCGGACAAGAAAGTGTTAAAACCGCCCACAATGCGCTGCTGAAGCAGCGCTTTGTGGGCGGTATAGCCGCGCTGTCCCATTGATTTTCAATAGACAGGAGTGGTGGAGAAGTAAAAGAAGTAAAAGCCTTGGGCTTTCACACTAGAGACAATGGCGCAGCTGTTTGAGGTGGAATGCAGGCGCTATTTTTAACGCTATAGTGCCTGCAATACGCTCCAGTGTGAAAGGGGTCTTAATGTACTGCCACTGGTCACGGTTACAGATGAATGAATTTACTGGTCACAGAATAAAAAAGCAGTTTATACTTATAGCAGAATGTTTTTTCTTTTTTTTTTTTTTGCGCAATTGCGTATAGACTATATACTGTTTTTGTGTGTGTGTTTGCAAAAATTAGGTGGGCCGGTCTGGATGAAGTCCAGGGCCAAATTTGTGTCCCAGTCCACCCCTGGCTGTCGGCCCGGCCCACTGTGAGTGAATCAACACAACAGCCCAGTCATGTTTGGACCCTGGAGCAAAAAGCCCACCGGCCATCCCAGGAGTCATGTGGTATGTCATGGCAGACCCAGCGCTTAGCTAAGGTGTGCTCACGCTCGATGGTCGGACTGGGAAGACTACAATGATCTATATATCCAGCCTTTCATCCAGCCGGCAGTTGATCTGAAAACAAAATAAAATAAAACATTTCTTCAGAATGCTGGGCCCAAAGGGAGCTATGTCCTTCTCCTCTGCTAGGTAGAAAAAACGGAGGATGCATGCTGGATGGAAGGAGGGTTATGTCCGGAGGGAACGCCCCTTGGGTGGGGCTGTTAAACTCTGTTAAATTAACATGTATTTAAATATCTAACATGTTCTGCTCAGTCCTCTCCTTTGAACAGGAACATAACCCATATGTCAAGACTTGTGAAGGCTGTGTCTGTCCATGGACGATAAGAAAAAACACCTTGACTGTTTTTCACTCATGGTACAGGCAGTACATGGTAAAACAAACTATAAGTTACAAATTACCTTTCACCAGTGTCACTTGTAGTCCGTTTCATAAATTTGGCAAAAAATCTACCTTTTTTATCATCTGAAAAAAAATAAAAATAAAAATACATACAGAGATATGAACATTCACTAGTTTCCTTAATAAGAATATGCAACATACATTTTATTTATTAAATCATATATGAGCACTTATAGTCTGTATTCCAATAGGGGATAGCAAGTGTCATATAAAAACTGAGGAAGGAGCACAAATGCTGATGACTGAAAAAGCCTGTGTAGCAAATTATATATGGGATGCATAAGAATATTCTTATGCATCCCATGGTGTAAATACAACTTGTAGACACATTGTGGGTTATTTACAAAAGGCAAATCCACTTTTCACTATAAATTTGCTGTAGATCCGAGAGGGACATGCAAGGAAAATAAAGAAAACAGCATTTTAGCTTGCACATGATTGCATAAAAAAAATCAGCAGAGCTTCCCCTCAATTCAGATCTACCCCTCAGATTTACAGCAACTGCACTTCCAAGTGCCATTTCAGTGCAGTTTCAAGTGCACGTTGCACTTGTTTGCTTTTGTAGTGCAAACTAGATTCGCCTTTCGTAACCCTTATTGTTCTGTGATGTATACTGTTACCATCTAGTTTGGCTGCCCCGCTTTATGTGTACTAACCAGAGCTTGTGTCTTAACTTTTTGTACAATTGAATGAATGAACCTGCTAAAATTATACATGTTTATTCTTGCTGCTAAGAAAAAAAAACTGTGGGGAACCATTCCATGTTATCTGTTGAGACTGAACCAGCTGATATTAATTTGCACTTACAAGGAACATCATTTCTTTCTAATTACTGATAGATTTCAGCTGGTGTCTTGGCTTTTCATGCCTTTTTGCACCTCCCTTTCTTCATGTGTTAAACACTTTTCCCCTTGTCTTTCTTTGTATGTATGGATTTCATGTCAATAGCACCTTAAGAAATATATTTACCTGGGAAAAATGGTGACGTCAATACTTATTTTACCCGCTGTATTATGTACATTAAATACAGTATAGTAGTGGTTCTCAACCTGGGGATCAGGACCCCCTCGAGGGTCGAATGATGATTTGCAAGGGGTCACCGAACCCTGGGCTGTTCCTGAAGACCGTACCGCTTACCCAGCTATTTTGCAGCCGCCCATTCAGTTCACGGCATGGCTGAGGGGCAGAGACTAAAGGTCAGCTGACAGGTGAGGAATGTGAAGTTGGAAGGGCTGGAGGAGTCCCCTATCTCAAGATTTTGGCGTAGGTGTCACTGCTAAGAGACGCCACAAAGTCAGAGACATAGTGAGTAACACTGCCTATGATTATAGTTGCCATTAAAAATCCCCACTACAGTTGTCAGATCAACAGATGACCTTATTCAAGAGCACCTAAGTTGGCCGATCAGAACTCCCCCCAGCATTGCCACTCATCCCACTCATCTCTAGCCATCTTTCTTGTTCTTTTCTTTGTTCCTCCTCCCCTTTCCCACATGGAAGGGAGAGAAAAAAGAGGGGGAGGAACAAAGAAAAGAACAAGAAAGATGGCTAGAGACGGCTAGAGAGAGTGATGGGGGAAAAACAAGAAATTAGGATAGAGAGAGATAAAAAACGGAAAATTGTATACTCACCTTTCCGTAATTTTCCTTTCCTGACGCATCTTCATGGCAGCACACACTGGGTTGTGACTCCGCCCCCACAACCTGACAGGATTGGTTAGCTATAAATTTGAAGGGGAGACGCCCCGCATCATTCTCTGTATATATCATCATAAAACAGCAGGGTGGGCATCTGTGTGCTGCCATGAAGATGCGTCAGGAAAGGAAAATTACGGAAAGGTGAGTATACAATTTTCCGTTTTCCTGACGCATTCATGGCAGCACACACTGGGATATAACTCGCCAGTCGGGAGGGTGCAAGAAAACAGTAATATTTATTCTTTATAGCGCTGAGGAATTGGCTCTAAGAACAGATCTGCCGAAGTCGACGGTAGCCAGGAGAGCAGAATTCACTCTGTAGTGAGAAATGAAGATGTGTTTGAAGGGAAGACCAAGTTGCTGCTCTGCCTATGGTTTCCGGTGAAGTCCCGCAATATGCTGCCCAAGAAGTGGCCTCTGCCCCTGTCGAATGAGCCCTAATGCCCTCTAGGAGGCGTAAGTTGCTGGATGGAATAGGTTTCCTTGATAGCTTTTAACAACCAAGAGGTAATGGTACGGGAGGTAGCTGGCTGACCTCGTCTGCTCCCGTGTGGGATAATCAAGAGAGAATCCGTCTTCCTGAGATGTAGCTGTGACGTAACTGGAGATGGTAGACTTGACATCCTAGTCATGGGACTCGCCCCTCTCATTAGTAAAAGACGAAAGGACGATGTCCTGGTTATAATGAAAGGAGGAAGTTACCCTTGGATAAAAATGGTCTGAGGGCTTCAGAACCACTCTGTCAGGGAAGAACACTGATAGGGGTTCCATAGCCATAAGTGCTTGTATCTCCGGCGCCCTCTTAACTGAGGTGATAGCAATACGGGAAGCCATCTTCAGAGCTAGGTTCCACGGTGAGACTAAGTTGAATGGAGAAAAAGGTGGATTGGACAGGGCCTCGAGTACTACACAGAGATCCCCTGTTGGAAAGGCTGGCCTCCTTGGTGGTCTGATCTTACGTAGGCCCTGAGGAACAGAGTGACCGGATGATGAAGAGCCTATCTAGTACCCGTCATGGCTGAAAGGGCAGATACTTGCACCTTCAGGGTACCCAAGCCCGGGCCCTTGTTAAACCCTGACTGAAGAAATTCAAGAATTTGAGATGGGATTCCAATGTCTTTGCTGCGATGACACGAACCTCTCCCAGATCCTAGTATAGGTGACATCAGTGGAGCTCCTTAGAGCTTGTACTAAGGTTGATATTACCTCCTGAGAGTATCCTAGTTCCCCTAACCTAGCCCTCTCAGCTTCAAAGCTGGCAAATGCAGCTTCTCTGGGCTGAATGGAAGAATTGCCTCTGATGTATGAGATCCCAGGTTACTGGAAGATGTATTGAGGCCGCGTACCTAGTTGTAGCAGGGTCGTAAACCATGGCCTCCTCAGCCGGAACGGTATTAGTACAATAACTGAGGCTGAGGACTTCCGAAGTCGGGACAGGAATCTTGTAATCCGAGAAGTTGGAAGAAAAATGTACCCTAGCTCGCAGCTCCATGGAAGAACTAGGCAGTTTGTCCCTTCAGGTAATGGAAAGTGGGCTCTGGACAGGAACCTCTGACACTTGGAGTTCTTTGGCATGGCCGCTAGGTCGACTTCTGGTTCGGTACTAGTTTTCGTAAGAATGGAGAATACCTGTTGGTTCAGGGACCGTTCGTGTGTTTGAAAGTGTCTCTCGGCTTAGGTAGTTGGCCAACGAATTCTGTGTTGCTGGGACGCATACTCCCCACAGATCTAACAGGTGCACTTGTGCCCCTTCCATTATGAAGCGTGCGACTCCTGATGCTCCCCTGTCTCTGGATACATGACACCGCTACTTGTTGTCCATCCTGATCAGGACACTCTTCCTCTATAGAAGAGGCGCAATGGCCAGGAGGGCCTGAAAGGCTGCTCTGAGCTCTAAAATATTTGACATTATGCCTGAGCCCGAAAATGCCACTGTCCTTGGGCTACTCAGTCTAGATAGTGTGGACCCCATCACCCCTGGCTGGCGTCCGATGTTACTACTTCTGGACTAGGGGGAACTTTTGGAATGGACTCCCTGAGGTCGGACGGGTGTGTCCACCACCATACTAATTGCTTTACCCAGTTCGGGATGTGAATGGTTTGGAGTATTGACGTTCTATTCCACTGCCTGAGAAAGGAGTTCTGTAAGACTCGCATGGTGCCACAGGGGCCACTGTATCAAGGGTATGGATGCTGACATGGACCCCTGGGTACTGAGGCAGGCTCTGACAGTTAGACGTCTGGATGATAGACTTTGTATCTTCTGGAGCAAGGGCTTCAGCCTCTCTTGAGGGAGTTGCACCCGGTACAACCTGGTATTTTATTCTGCCCCTAGGAACACCCTAACTTGCCGAATGCTCTGGGTGCTGAGGCGATGCCGAATGGGGGGCACCAAAATTGGAAATGGGATGGGATGATCGATTGAGAACCGAAGGGACCTCTGGAAGGTAAGATGAACTGGGATGTAAAGGTAAACGCCCGAAAAATCTAGAGATAGCATCCAGTCTCCCACGTCCACTGACAACAAAATGGACTGAAGGCTTTTCAATCTGAGGGCCTCTATTTTGATCGTCTGTTGAAATTCTTTAGGTCCAAGACTGGACGTAAATCCCCGTTTTTTTTTTTGTACCAGAAATAAAGGGGAATAAAACCCCCTCCCTTTCTGGTGCGGAAGTACTTGGTAGGCTGGAATGTGTTCCCTGGCAATGTGCCCATGAATTTCCAATTGTGACCGGTCTTGATAGAGGATAGTGTTCATGGATCTGTTATACGAGTTGCCCATATCCGAGCGAATCTCTTGAGTCTGGTGCTCACCTGAGCTGGGTGGGCAGACGGACCCTCAAAAAGGACTTCTGCTGTTCCCCAGCTGTGATTGGCTTACTGTATCTACATGAAGGAGGGTCGAGTCTTCCAGTCCCTCCTAAATTCCCTGCCGGGCGGTAGGATCTAACATCCCTGTACTTGACAGGAAGATCACGCCTGTAAGCGGGGCCCTTCTGGGGCTCTGGTTTTCCTATCGGGAGAAATCAGCAGCCCAGACTTTCCCCCGGTAACCTTGGAGATGGCCGAGTCCATCTTTGTGCCGAATACACTTGAGCCGCCATATGGAATTTTGCACCAGTTGATTTTGACGCTGCCTTCGCTATCCAGGGTCTCAGCCAAAGGCTCTTCCCAGCCATGAAGTCGCCCCCTCAGGAGCCGTAAGCCAACTTAAGTTTCCTGCAGGGAGGAGAATATCTTCCCCTGGTCGGCTCCTTCTAGAATGGGATTCTCAATATTAGCTGCCTATGCAGCGATAGTTTTAGGACTGCCGCTGTGGTGATAGCCGGCCTACAAGCGGCTCCTGTCGTGTGGAGCAGGCTTTCTTCAGTTCTATATTGATTTTATGATCAAGAGCGTCCCGGAAGGTAACTGCGTCTTCAATCGGTAGAGAGAAACGTCTCTAGCGAGTCGCATTAAAGATGAATCGACCGTAGTTGCATTGATCAAAGAATCGATCTTAGACTACCACAAGGGGTACAATCTGCAAACTTGTTGCTCATACTGGGCCGCTTATGCGACCCCCCCACTTATCCTTTATGGGGTTCTCCAGCTCTTCGATGAAGGGAAATGATTCAGGACCCCCTTTTCAGCACCGGGAAATATTTCTGAACTTTCAGAAGTTCTGCCATAACCTCCTCCCAGCCGATCGCTTCCTTGAGTGAATGGGCAAATGGTTCAACCAAAAAGAGACAGTCCGACGCCTGCTCACACTCCTCATTCTTAGAGAGGGTTACTGCACCCTGGCGTAACGGCCGCGGGCGATGTGTTGGGAAAGGATCGCCCACATATGATCCCTGTGGCGATTCTCCTGGGAGCTCAGTATCTACTCTGGCCTCTGAATCCTTGGTTACTTCGATGAAGCACGAGTGGCAGGCCAATTCCCCTGGCAAGGATGGCGCCCCGCATATTTGGCAAACATTTGCCGTGGTGCGGGTAAGATAGCTCTGTCTGGGATGAAGGTAATCGTCTGCGGTGGGTGGGACCGACTATGACGGGAGTGCTGTGACGCGAGCGGCGCGGCTATGCCTTGATTGAAGAAATCAAGAGGGTACCTTGAGCGATTTTCTTGCGCCTTCTGCGGAAGCATGGCTATTAGAATCTCCCTCTGTGCCGCAAACTTGCGTCTCTTGACCCGATAGGGCTACCAAAACTGTAGCGTCAGTGGCCAGGCTCTCTTTTTTGTCTCCCCTCTACTTACCACCTTCTGGACGGCCTCTATACCTGGTCAGCTGATGGTGGTCTGCGAGGGCAGTGGCTCCCATGAGGATAGCAGAGAGACAGCCCGAAAAGGTGGGAAAAAAAAGAGAGAAGGGAAAACATTACAATATGTTCCCCCCCAACATTTTCTATTTATTAAATTAATATAATAATTTTATATACATATATCTATCCTTTTTTTTTTTTGGATTATATTAATTGTTAAATTATGGATACACTTTCTTTCTATGGTATGTTATAAATTAATATATAAATGTATTGAATGAATGAATGATGAAACTTATATAGCGCGGCACATGCAAACTGAATCGCCTCTGGGCGCTTGTATAATATCTTCTATCCTATTTTTTTTTTTTTTTTTTTTGTGTGTAATCAATTAGCCCAGGCTGATCTGGGGACATGCCTGCACACACCTGGTGCAATCTTCACTCTGAGTAGAGCAGAGCAGCAGTGCGGCAGCCAGAACTACAGAGCAATAGGACTGTTTCTTTTTTCCTTCTTTTTTTTAATGACGCGCGCATGTGCAGAAGCGTCCCGCTCGCCCGGCGCCATTTTGGAAGAGGGCAGAGGAGACAGGCGGCGTCATCACTGAGCTGCGTGCATGTGCAGAGCGCCAAGGGGTACGCAGCGGTGAACCCGAGAGTATGGGGTGTCAGAGGAACCACAGGGCTCAGCAGAGCTGAGAAAAAAACAACAGGCAGACAAAGGTACAAAACGGACTAACCTCCATAGGTGGTAAATGTAATGATACACATACCTTTGTGGAAGGACACACTGCACTGGAAGGAAAGACAGAGCGAAAGTGGGGGCCACTGCGAGATTTGAAGCTTCTTTAAAGCTTGCTACAGATGCCAGTATATAATCCAAAGCCCCTGAGACCACCAGAACGGGGTTCCCACCCCATAAAGCTCATTTAGAGACTGTACAGGAGGGACTTCCAAACAGGAGAGGCTGAACCTGCTGGGGGCGATTTTTGCGGTAAGAGGCATGCTTTTTGCTTGTTCGTTCAATCTTGTCAGGTGAGGATGAAAAAAAGAGAATGATGCGGGGCGTCTCCCCTTCAAATTTATAGCTAACCAATCCTGTCAGGTTGTGGGGGCGGAGTCACAACCCAGTGTGTGCTGCCATGAATGCGTCAGGAAAGGAAAGAAAGGAGAACAAAGAGAAAGAGAGGTATATTCTAAAATGTGCCATAAAGGGGGTTTTAATGCTGTGTGAGTGGAAGGGACCCAGGGAGTGCTAAATGTCTGGGTTAGGGGCGCAAATTACTTGTCTTGCCTTGGGTGCTGACAACTCATGCTACAAGAATTGTACTCTTAGGGGTCCCTACAACTTTGGAAATTTTATCAAGGGGTCACGGTACTGTAAGGGTTGAGAACGTAAACCCTGATGGGTTTTACTTCCTCTTTTGCTCCTAGCAAACCCTGCAAATTAAAAGCATAATGGGCTAGTATGCATCACATACTAGCCCATTATGTGACACCTACTTGCAAACTAATACAGAATTGTCACCTGTGCATCTATCTTCTCGTCGTCTTCCTTCCGGGGCCGCAGACTCTGTGATTGGCCGGTACCGTTTGACGTCACTACCGCGCACGTGCGTCGGAGCCATCAGTAAAGCCACACACTAGGGAAGAAATGGCATGGAGGTCCGTTTCTTCCCTGCGAATGCACCAATTACATCATCGGCACATTACAGTGAAATATCTCCTAAACGGCACACGTTTTAGGCTGCGTACACACGATCAAATTTATCTGCTGAAACTGGTCCGACGGACCGTTTCAGCAGACATCTCCGATTGTGTGTACGGGCCAGCGGACAGGTTTGTCCATCGGACAAATTTCAAAGCATGCTTTGAAATTTGTCCGCTACAAACCTGTCCGTCGGATCTCTAAACCTATCCGCGCATGCGTTGAATGGATTTGACGCATGCGCGGAAGCATTTTATTTCCGGGTTTGGTGACGTGGCGGCGTCAACATCACCGCGTCCTCAGATCGAGGGGATTTTCGTCCGATGGTGTGTACACGCCATCGGACCAAAATCCGATGAGACATGTCCGCTGCAAACGGTCCGTCGGACATGTTTGAGCGGACATGTCTCATTGTGTGTACGCGGCCTAAGAGATATTTCCACTATCTATAGGTAAGCGTTCTTCTAGGCTTACCTATAGGTATAGTAAGGATGGAGGGTTTACAACCTCGTTAACCACTTAAGGACCCTGCACTGTATATATACGTCCTATTTTTAAAAATGGATATCTCGGTAACGGCAGCAGCTGCTGCCACAACCGAGATATCCATCTCTTCAGTGCAGGGTCCTGTACACGATAATGGCGGTCTCCGCGGCGGATTCGCCGCAAGATCGCCGTTATCGGTGGCGGGAGAGGTGCCCCCCTTCCCGCTGCTTTCCCGTGCCCTCCGACGCTTACCGTTGCCATCGGTAGCGGCAGAGGCGATCGGGTATGTGCGGCTCCTCTGCTGGGCTACGAGTGAGGGAAAAATGTCCCTCACCCGACCCCATATCAGTGCTGGGCGGTCCCGCCCAGCGTCTTAAAGAGACTTTTTTTTTTCTGTTATTTAAAAAATTACATTTTACATTTTTTATTTTTTTTGCATTTAAGCCTAAATATGAGATCTGAGGTCGCAGAAGCGAACGCATACGCGAGTAGCGCCCGCATATGAAAACGGTGTTCAAACCACACAAGTGAGGTATCGCCGCGATCGTTAGAGCGAGAGCAATAGTTCTAGTCCTAGACCTCCTCTGTATCTCAAAAAATGCAACCTATAGAATTTTTTAAACGTCGTCTATCAAGATTTTTAAGGGTAAAAGTTTGACGCCATGCCACGAGCGGGCGCAATTTTTAAGCGCGACATGTTGGGTGTCATTTTACTCGGCGTAACATCTTTCACAATGTATAAAAAAAGTGGGCCAAATTTATTGTGGTCTTATTTTTTAATTCAAAAAAGTGTATTTTTTCCAAAAAAGTGCGCTTGCAAGACCGCTGCGCAAATACGGTGTGACAAAAAGTATTGCAATGACCACTATTTTATACTCTAGGGTGTTATATATATATATATATATATATATATATATATATATATATATATATATATATAAAAATATATATATATATATTAAATATATATATATATATATATATATATATATATATATATATATATATATATATATAATGTTTGGGGGTTTTAAGTAATTTTCGAGCAGAAAAAAAAACTGTTAGTCTTGCAAACACCAAAACTGAAAAACACCTAAGGTCCTTAAGTGGTTAAGACTTTATTTAACCATTTGACCACTGAGCACTTAAACCCCCTTAATAACCAGACCAATTTTCAGCTTTCGGTGCTCTCACATTTTGAATGGACAATAACTCGGTCATACAACACTGTAGCCACTGTTTCCCACAAATAGAGCTTTCTTTTGGTGGTATTTAATCACCTCTGCGGTTTTTATATTTTTTGGTATTAACCACTTAAGGACCCCCGCACGCACATATACGGCCACAGAATGGCTCGTACAGGCACAAGGGCGTAAATTTACGTCCCCGCCCCGTGCGGGGGTCCCCCTGCCTCTGGGAGCGATCGCCGACGAGCGGGCGGATGTCCGTGATTTCCGCCCCCCCCGCGATCGCTCCCAGCCAATGGGAGCGCGCTCCCATCCTGTCAGTTCCTCCTCCTGTGTTTACACAGGAAGGAGGAAATGATGTAATCTCTCATCGCAGCGCTGTTTTCCAGCGCTGCTGATGAGAGAAGACATCACAAGTAAGTGTGCACCAACACAACACTGACACACACTCACATAGGCATATTAACCCCTTGTGATCGCCCCCCCCCCACCCCCCTGTCACAGTGTCACTGAATGCAGTGATCTAATCACTGCATTTAGTGTCAGTGTGACAGGCAGTGTAAAAAACAGTTAGTGTTAGGTTCAGGATAGCCCCCCCTAATAAAGTTTTAACCCCCTGATCACCGCCCTAGTTAACCCTTTCACTCCCTATTGCCAGCGTCACTAAGCGATCAATTTTTCTGATCGCTGTATTAGTGTCGCTGTTCCCGCTAGGTAGCTATTTTTTTTTTATTGCGATTTATTTTTTTACTAAAGACATGTGGCTGAATTAATTTTGGCCTAAATGTTTTACTAAAATTTAGTTTATTTGATTTTTTTTTATAACAAAAAGTAAAAAAATTGTGTTATTTTTTTTCAAATTGTGGCTATATTTTTAGTTTATAGCGCAAAAAATAAAAATCGCAGAGGCGATCAAATACCACCGAAAGAAAGCTCTATTTGTGGGAAGAAAAGAACGCAAATTTTGTTTGGGAGCCACGAGCACGCACGACCGCGCAATTGTCTGTTAAAAGCGACGCAGTGCGAATCGCAAAAACACCTTGGGTCATTTACCAGCGTATTGGTCCGGGTCTTAAGTGGTTAATGAAAAAAGAACGAACATTTTGTAAAAAAAATTAATTTTTCCTCATAAATTTGGCCTAAAAATGTATACTGCTACATATTTTTGGTAAAAAAAAAAAACTGGATATTATTTAGTCTGGGTGAAAGTTATGGGGTCTACAAGCTATGGTACCAATTTCTGAAAATTGATCAATTTGATCACACCTGAAGTACTGACAGCTTCGCTCATTTCTTGAGACCCTAACAAGCGGCACTGCAGTGGTGCAGGTGGAACTGGTGTGGCACTGGTGGGCACAGATGGCACTGGTGGGCACAGATGGCACTGGTGGGCACAGGCGGCACTGGTGGGGTGCAGATGAGCACTGATTGGCACTGATGGGCACAGGCACCACTGGTGGGCACAGGCGGCACTGGTGGGCACTGATGTGGTAGTGTTGTGGCACTGGTGGGGCACTGCTTGGGGGCACTGGTGGCACTGCTGGGGCACAGATGGGGGACTGCTGGGCACTAATCTCTCTCCTCTTCTCTCACGCTGCAATGGTGTGAGGAGAGGAGAGAGATGACCTGCAATGTTTACATTTGTGATCGCGCCGTCATTGGACGGCGTGATCACGTGGTATGGAGCCGCTGCCATTGGCTCCTTACCGAGATCACTGACGCTGCGGGTCCCGTGGACCTGCCGAGCGCCGTGACCGCGTGTGCGCGCGAATCTGACGCACACCTTTGTTTACACACGTGATCGCGCCGTCATTGGACGGTGCGATCACGTGGTAAGGAGCCGCCGCCATTGGCTCCTTACTGCGATCATCGATGCTGCGGGTCCCGTGGACCCGGTGAGCACCTGACTTTAAAGGTGGACTTCCATGGACGTCCTGTTAAGAGTACAGGAACCGCCTTATAGACATATTTCGTCTATAAGGCGGTGACTACGTGGTTAAAGGGGTGTTCCAGCCAAATTTAGGGTTTATTAAAATTCAGCAGCTACAAAAAGTGTAGCTGCTGGCTTTTGATAAACACACACTCACCTGCTCCACGATCCAGGGGATCCGCTCCTCTCCCCCCCTCCCCGGCCGGCGTCTACATCCTAAGTGTGGGCACCCGACCGTGACAGCCTTCGGCTTCACGGCCGAGCACCCACTGCGCAGGCGCGAGCGGCGCTGCGCTCTCCTATTGGACAGGCGATCGCATGGGACCTGTCATGTGTCCCATGCGATCGCCTACAGGGAGGGGCTGCTGTAGGCGATTAAGCTTAATCGCCTAACCAGCCCCTCGGCGGAAGGAGGAAGTGGGACAGGAAGTCCCACTCCTCCTGAAGCCTCCACTCCCCCCCCCAAAAAAATTACATGCCAAATATGGCATGTAAGGGGGTGAGGAGTGGGATTAGCGGAAGTTCCAATTTTGGGTGGAACTCCGCTTTAACACTCCACTCTTTGCTGCAGCATGCCTCATTTCTTCTGTATCTCAGGGAGTCCCTCTTCCCCAAGCTCACATGTATAAATGTAACCTTTTTAAAAAATGGTGTGTACCTAACATATTAATATTGTTACCATTATTAGAAAAAGTGGTAATAAATCCAAAACCAAACATGTGACATACTGCATTAGATGTGGTGGCTGCATTAGTTTTCTACTTTATCTTTTTCTCTTGTTTTCACATTATGATCTGGCCAGTAGCACACCTCATGTATTAGAGTGCCCCCACAGAAGCTCTGTCAGTCTAGGTGGATGGTAGTGTTAGATGCACTAGCAAATTTAGATACAATATACAACTGAAGCAAAACTCCAACTAACATTTTATTAGCAGTTACAGCAACAGTTTTATTTTATTTTGGGATAAAGGTTTTACATAAGTCAAAACAAACTGACCATTGTAAGCATCCCTGGTGGTCTTAAATGGTTTGTCTCCATCCTCTAACTGCTACAGCTGCAGGACAGATTATTCTGTTGAAAAAACATGCGTCTTACTCTCCCTTGCCTCTGAAGACTGATCCATGTTTGGATCACTTGTCAGAGGCTACTGACAGGTGGTAAGGAAGCGTTGCACCAATTCATTTCTATTCACACATTTCACAAGTTGTAGTTCTACTAGGTGGATGTTTCGGTCTTATCTGATACCATCTTTGGACGCAAGGTCCTTCATGCAGCTCTTTGACCTGCAGGCAATCCCTAATTTTTGTTTCATTTTCCTTGGACTGTTAGCAATCGTTTGTGGTGTTGCCTAGCCCTCAGTTGGATTGCTTTTGGACATCATGAAGGTTTAGGACTTAATTTGTCTGTCAGTGGATGAAAAAGAAAATCAAATTTTTATACTCCCTGTAAAATCAAGTTCAGACTTGTGTGCATGATCAGGTTATCTGTACGGTTTTGCTACAAAACTGAGGCAAGCTAGTAGTTGTACCCTGGGCCAGGGCTGTATCCTGGCCTAGGCCTAGGGCAGCACGTTGCAGGGGGGCAGCACGGAAAGAGTCCCCGCCGTCTTGCGCTATTAGTGTAGCACTGTTAGTGTAGCACCAGTCTTATGGGGCGGACTGGGCAGAGAGGCAATGATCCTGCAACTGTAAGGGGGGGGGGGGGCAGAGCTTCTAATTTTTACTGTCCTATCATCCTGGACCACAAACCTTCCTCACTGTGCTGCATATTTTCTGCTGTACCATTGGCATGGTTATATCTTTTTATTCCTCTCCATAAATCTATCAGAATTTTGTGCCTAAAGTAGAACTATAGGAACACTTTTTTTTTCATTTTGGATAGAGTAAGGGTAAGGGAAGGTCTTTAACAGCAAGGGGTGTGGCCTTGACAGGAAGGGGTTGGTCATATTTAAATTAGGAGGTGCACAAGTTTAGTCAGGCCTAGGGCAGCACAAAACCTAAATACATCTCTGCCCTGGGCTGGCCTAGTTCTATTGTATACTAGTGTTGTGTCCAATCCTCCTGTATGTAGCTGGCAGTATAACAAAATGATTTAAGACTTCCTGTGTCCCTCAATGGACTTCAAGAGAAGATTATATGGCAAGTAAAAAAAATCTGGTTTCTACTAAGAAATGCATGAAAGAATTTAGTATTTTATCTGGGCATATCATTCCAGCCTTTATAAATATTCACCTTTAACTTGGTCCTGCTTCACCTCTAATGCTCTATTGTCACACAATTCAACCTCAACAAGTCGATTCTCCTGGATCGATCTCCAAATAAAATCAGGCTTCACTACCGGTATACGATGCTTCTGAATATTCTTCTGCTGGGAACTATTCAGAGCTGCATTACTTACTGCAACAACATGTGTACACTAGAAGACAAAGAACTC
This sequence comes from Rana kukunoris, assembly GCA_029574335.1. NCBI lineage: Eukaryota > Metazoa > Chordata > Amphibia > Anura > Ranidae > Rana > Rana kukunoris. The sequence continues at coordinate 169,627 of JAJQKJ010000876.1, read as the reverse complement.
TGATCAAAATGAAATTCATGTATAAGCCATAAACAGCATTATATTCTGACAGTAAGATTTAACCATAGTATTACTTTATTACAGAAAGTCAAAAATTGCAATTAATAATTCCAGACAAAAGAAGACCAGGAGAAGGCTAAAGCCTCAGAGAGGGGGAACATAGACGTTGCATCCCTGAAGGAGGAGAGCTCTTTTTTGTGGTCTAGTTCGGCTTTTAGAGCAGAAAGTTGAAAAAGTCTAAAGCCTTGTGTAAACTCTAACTACAGCAACTGTAGGGGAAAGAAAGCAAGTAGCAAAAGGGAGGGATAAAGACTTACGACGGGCGTATCAGTATATACGCCGTCGTAAGTCCGAATCCGCGCCGTCGCAACTTTAAGCATATGCTCAAACTGAGATACGCTTAAATGTTGCTAAGATATGACCGGCGTAAGTCTCCTACCCTGTCGTATCTTAGCTGCCTATTTATGCTGCCCGCTAGGGGCGTGTACGCTGATTTACGCCTAGAATATGTAAATCAGCGAGATACGCCTATTCACAAACATACGCCCGGCCGTCACAGTAAAGATACGCCGTTTACATAAGGCGTTTTCAGGCGTAAAGATAAACCACCAAAAAGATGGCGCAGCCAATGTTAAGTATGGACGCCGGGACGGCGCATGCGCAGTTAGTAAAAAACGTAATTTAAGTGGGGTCACACTTAATTTAAATAAACACGCCCACATCAAACACATTTGAATTAGGTGGGCTTACACCGACCCATATACGCTACGCCGCCGTAACTTTGGCCGCAAAATCTTTCAGAATACCATACTCGCCTCTCAAAGTTACGGCGGCGTAGCGTATATGAGAAACAATATGCCTGCCTAAATGTATCTGAATCTGGCCCTAAATCCTCATCTACCATGATAAAAGTACCGTACTTAATCTTCGAAGTCTGGTGGCAAGCAAATGTTTAATCCATGGTTTCCATAGTTTAATAAACTTTTTTAGACAGTTTTTTTTCTAAATCTTCCATCTTCACAGATTTTGGTTCATTCTGTTTGGTATTGGCTAAATTCAGAGAAGGTGTTTTCCAAGTTTAGGCTGGGTTCACGCTGGTCCGACAAACGCTCCGACATTGGGAGCTTATGTAAAAATCAATGTTTCCCTACGAGAGCCATCTTAACTGGTCCGACACATGGCGGTCCGACTTTGAAAATGCTCCCTGTGCTACTTTGGTCTGACTTTGATTCTACTTCAGCCCATTGAATATCATTGAAGTCGGATCAAAGTAGGACCCTTGTCCTTACCATCCGACTTTTGACATCCAACATTGTGATTACAGCAGCAGTAAAAGGAATTTATCTCACTCTGGGATTGTTTTGATTGGTCAAAGAACAAGTCAGACTATCACAAAGTCGGATCAAAGTAGTATCCTGTTCATGAAAGTCAGATGGATGTAGGATCAATGTAGGATCAATGTGGACAGATGTCAGAGAGTAAAGTAGGATGAAAGTTGTACTACTGTCATGTAGTATAGTGTGAACCCAGCCTTAGCTATAGTCTGTTTAGCAGCTGTTAAGAGGTGAATTAAAAATGTAAACTGTTTTTGTTGTAGAAATTCCGGTCTTAAGTTTAGAAGGGCCAATGCTGGGTCAGGTGTAATAGTGCTTTTCGAACATTGCTGAGGCAAGCATGAAAATAGATTTCCAAAACTCTTGTACCACTGGACATTTCCACCATATGTGTGGCAACAGCTGCGAAAAAAAGAAGCTGAGTGATCCGGAAAAATATTTACAGATTCTAGCAGGATTGAAGTACTATCGTGAAAGTACTTTGTATGCAATCTCAACTGCTGTTACATTTGGTGAGGAAGATTTTGTTATGAACCATATCTCAGACCATTTTGCCTTTATCAATAGTACAACATAGATAATTTTCCCACTTGGCCACTTTTTATGGCAATCTAAATAAATGCCTCTTTACACTTCCCTTATTATACCTGGTCTTTGTTTTTCTGACCAGGTTGTCACTAACTATGGATCTTGTTCCTGCCTCAGCTTAAGGGGCTTCCCTCCGGACTTTTCCCCATAAGTGTTATACACACACACTGTAACACTTTATTTAACCACTTGAGATCCGCGCTATAGACAAAAGACGTCCACAGCACGGCTCTCAAGTGCCGGGTAGACGTCTTTGGACGTCATTTAAAGTGCATTACCCGCGCGCGCTAATGGGTGGTGCGCAGCAGGTAAACACTGTCCCAGCACATCGCTGAAGAGCCAATGCGTGTACCTGGCGGCCGCGATGTTCGCCGGGTACACACGATCGGCTGTGACACAGCAGGTGACAGCAGGGACGTGGAGCTCTGTGTGTAAACACAGAGCTCCACGTGCTGTCTGAGGAGAAGAGACCGATCTGTGTCCCTTGTACATAGGGACACAGCATCGGTCACCTCCTCCAGTCACCCCCCTCCACCCATACAGTTAGAACACACCCAGGGAATACATTTAACCCCTTCCCTGCTAGTCACATTTATACAGTAATTAGTGCATTTTTATAGCACTGATCGCTGTTTAAATGTGAATGGTCCCAAATTTGTGTCAAAAGTGTCCGATATGTCCGCTGCAATATCGCAGTCCCAATAAAAAAAATAAAAAAAAAAACGCAGATCGCCGCCATTACTAGTAAAAAATAAAATAAAATAATTCTGTCCCCTATTTTGTAGGCGCTATAACTTTTGCGCAAACCAGTCGCTTATTGCGACTGCGCAAATGTCAGTTAAAGTGACGCAGTGCCGGAAGCTGAAATTTCGCCTGGGCACGAAGGGGGTTTATGTGCCCAGTAAGCAAGTGGTTAAGTGAGAATACCAACCTCACTTTATATAATTATCAGCACCTGTGTGCACTTTCATGTTTTGATTAAAATCAACAATAAGCCTTTAGTGCAGGGGTGTCCAACCTTTTGAAGAGTGAGGGCCATGTCACTAGTTGGCCACCCCTGCTTTAGTGTATACACCTGGTAAGTAACCAGATACTATTCCAACATCTCTCGTTATCTGTCACACTTTTCCACAGATTCCCCATCCATTCACTCCCCCGTTTCCCTCACTCTTCCCCGTAGCTCCCACCTACCTCTTTCTCATCCCCCTTCCCTTTCCCCCTTTTCCTGTCCCTTACTTTGTTTTCCCCTTTCTTCCCCCCCTCTTTTACCTTCCTCTTCCCCCCCTCCCTGTGGCATAAGAAGCGTCCTCGCTGGCTCTAGGGCTATATCGTTCCACACACCATCAGGGCGTCACCAGGAGTTATGCGACTCAGGAAGGTGAACTACATTCTGTATGGGACAAAAAAAATTGTTGTCTCTATCTTCAGTGCATATTCCAGGTATAGAATAGTGGCAGGGGGAACTCTGCAGGTAAATCTACTAGATTCCAAGTTCTACAGCAAGTTGGGTCTAGGACGAGAGTCCCACTGGCAATAGGGGTAGATGCACTGGTAACACCTTAGGGAGAAGTTCTCCCTTATTTGATGCTTTCCCTCTGTTTTGTTTCCAATATTTTTATTAAGTATTCGAGAAGAAAGAAGCTTTCCCTCTGTTTCAACTTCTCCCACATCTTTTGTGAAGTATCCGCAAAAGATGTGTCAATACGCTGGTATTGAGTGCCAGCTGTATTGCTAGATCTAATCAAGCTCACAGCGATAGGTGCTTCCAAGAATGTGGGGTCAGTGGGGAGACAGACTTCATATATGGTGGTCCTGCACCCTCCTGGTGGGATTTTGGTCGAGGGTATTTGGACTTCTGTTTACCCTTTTCCACATGCCCACATGCAAAGATGTCAACTAGGCTTTACTCCATTGGCCACCATTTTTTTCATTGCAGCCAAACAGACGATAGCTAGGAATTGGAAGAAGCCAGTGGTCTTGTTCATGGAGGTTAAGAGCATCTTAACGACTCTCTTGATTAATGAGAAGATGACTAGTATCTTCCATGACTCCTATACTAAAAATGTTTTAAAGGTATGGGGCCCATGGTGGTCTAACGTGGTTCTCCTCTTCTACTCTGCGCTTCTTTTTTTCTCTTCTTGTTCTGTGATCTCCTCTCATTTCCCGCTTCCCCCTCTGCCATCTAATCCTTTCTCCCTTCCCTCCTTCTTTTTCTTTACGAGTTTGGTTTAAGATGTATTTCCCCCAATTTTTGTGAACTGTCCACACCCAAATCCATAAACAATTCAGCTCAGACACCTTGTGTTGACCTCTGGCTTAGACCAGAGGGTCATTACGGTTTGAGGAAACTATGTCATGCTCACTGTTCATATCCCCTGCGTGGGATTATTATAGCTACTATATATATATCTTTTTCATTTATTTCAATTATTTATTTCAATAAAAATATTGTACAAGAAAAATAAACAATGCAGGAGCAGCAAAACTGTATGGTGGATGGAAAACAGAGTTGTAAACTGCAGTAAGCTCTCTCCACTGAAGTTCACTGTAGAGAAACATACAAAGCCAATAGGTGACAAAACTCACTAGATTCAACCTACTGTTAAAGTGTGTTTTTTTTTTTTTTTTAAAAGGGCTAATACTTTAAATGGCAAACTAAGTTTGCAACTTGGGGCAAAAAGACTGCATTCTAAAAGTGGGCCAGAGTTGTCTACTGGAGGACATGAACACAGGAGCTCCCCTAGAACATTTGCTATACTTCTGGCCATGGCAGTAAATCATTAGTACAAAACAAATGCTGTCAACGCAGTCAGTTGCTACACATACCTTTTCATTGATAGCAATAGAAATAGCTCCTCCATTGGAAGTTATGCTGGTCTTGAGGTTTTTCTTTTCTTTGGATGGAAAAGTGTTGATTTTGAGGAAGAAAACACACTCTGAAAAGATGCCTACACCCATCCTAGAACCAAGAAAAGAAAAAAAAAAAATCTGTTGATGTACTTAGAACAAACTTTAAATTTTTCCTTTTAAAGTGAGGTAGAGATAAAATATTAAGTATGAATAATTCCGATACATGGAACTTTTTTTTTTACAGATGTCAATGGTTGAAGCTTAAATTGCACACACAACTGAATTAGTCTGATGAGGGATTTATGAGACAAAAGAGGAGAGAGAAAAGAGAAGAGAAAGAGAATCACACTTCTGACTGTACCTGCTCGGCTTTTAGCTGTGACAACCCCAGCAATGGGAGGCTGCCAGCTTTCACAGTTACTATGCCCACACGCATGGAATTGCTCATGTGGCACTCTCATGGGAGTGGGCACGATTAACTGGGAGAGTTGGCAGCCAGATGCTGCTAGGGGTTCATTTATCAGTGCCTGCATAAATTCAGCACCTACGCAATGCAACAGTCAGTGCAGTGGAATTACCTTTTTAACTATTTGTAAGAGCTATGCTTCCCAGTTCTCCACTGAGAGCCAATGTAATGGTAATTTCACTGATCAACAAATGTTAAGGGCACCACACTAAACATCAATCTAAACAAGGCATTCTTCACACTGGCCCCTTGTTTGGAGGGATCCGTTTCCTACTGACCATTAGATATGTGCGTTCCCGTTCGTAACAAATGTATTTTCGTACGAATTTGTTCATTTTCGTACCAGCGGAATAATGTGTACATACAAAAAAATGAAAGCACCAAAATACGAAAACGACCGGATTATGAATGACCTGCATAACGAACAAGCGCAAATACGAATGAACGATATGGCAATCTTACGAAAATATGACAAAACGGAAACGGCAAAAAGAACGAAAATAACATCTAAAACTAATGATTTGCATTCTGTATTTGAAATCCTTTTTTTGTTCGTATTTTCAGTCGTATGTTCATATTTTCATTTGTGTGTTTTGTAAATCCGTTTTTTGGTCCGTTTGTAAATTTGTGTCTTTGATTCATTATTTTGAATGGGCAGTGAGTGAGTGTAGTTAGTGAATCAGCTTACAAATGAACAGATTTTTTGAAGACAAACGGAAAGCGTTAGTTTTTATGTTTGTTGGCAAAAAAGTCTGACCAAAAGTACGGGGCTTAACAATAGTTAATATGGATGAGCCGCGTGTTGAAAGTGCCGCGAATCCTGCGATATATTTACGAAAGTACAAAATGACGAAAATTCACGAAAATTATTGTCTAACAAGAAACGACAATAAATTAAACAGAATAACGAATCATCCCGCATGTAATAAAAATAAAACGGTAACCAAAATACGAAATGATCGGAATACGAAAAAATCCCGCCGTACGAAATATGAACGGGAACGAACAGGAAAACGGGCATCTTATGAAATTAGGAATCGGTACAAAACAGAACAAAATAATACGAACATTTTTGCTGTGCACACATCTATAAATGAAAGATAGCATTTCTTCAACTAGCCACCAATGTAAGGGGTCACCTTAGTGACAAGCCATGTAAATGGCACTTCACTTAAAGCGGAGTTCCACCCAGGAAAACCACATTTGCCCATCTAGCTTAAAAAAATTAAATATATAAAAACGTGAAAAAAAAAAATACTCACCCGAAATACCTGTTGCTATGCGGAAGTCTGTAATCGGCCTCTTCCACACCGCGGTGTCTTTTCTTCTGCTTGTTATTGGGGTGCGCTGCTTTCTGGGAACTGTGTGTGTTCTCAGAGAGCAGCCGCCCATTCACAAGCCAGCGTGAGACTCACGCAGGCGCAGTAGGAAATGGGCAGTGAAGCCGTACGGCTTCACTGCCTGTTTCCCATAGTGTGAATGGCGGCGCGGGACCCGGAGCGATCGTGGGACCGGCATCAGGGGGGCCATTAGCGCGGGCAAGTAGGACAAGGTAAGTGTCCTTATTTAAAGTCAGCAGCTACACTGTTAGTAGCTGCTGACTTTAAAAAAAATTGCGGCTGGAGCACCCCTTTAAGTAGATGATTTTGGGCTGAGTCATACGTTAGCCTTTTATATCTTATGGAAAATTTAGTCAGATCTTCCACTCTATGATCCTAGCTGTTGTGAGTCTATCAGGGAACTGGAGTTTGCAAAGCCATTGGAAAACAGATTCCTTGATTGATTACATTTTATAATCTATCAACAATAAAATAAATTGGTTTTGGGTGGAATAAATTTGGCTGACTATTTCTGATGATGGTGTCATACTCTAATGCCGCGTACACACGGTCGTTTTTTGCGATGAAAAAAAAACGACGTTTTCTGTGAAGTAAAAACGACGTTTTTGAAACGTCACTTTTCAAAGACAATTTTGCATACACACCATTGTTTTTTCACAAAAAGCGAGGTTACGTTCACCACTCTTTTCCATTGAAGCTCGCTTCATAACTAGCTTCTGGGCATGCGCGGGTTGAAAAACGTCGTTTTGAACGACGTTTTTGCTACACACGGTGACTTTTTGTGAAACAAAAAACGACGTTTTGAAAAACGACACAAAAAATTCAAGCATGTTGGAATTTTTTTTTGGTCGTTTTTTTGAAGACAAAAAACGACGTTTTGCCCACACACGATCAATTTAAATGACGTTTTAAATAACGTCATTTTTTTTCATCGCAAAAAACGACCGTGTGTACGCGGCATAAGGCCTTGTACAGACGATTAAATCTGTCTGTTCAAATCGGTCGGACCGACCGATTTGAACAGATCTGTCTGCTGGCATTTTGGTTTGCTCGCGTGTACACACGAGCAAACCAAAATCCCCGCCAGCAGACAGCGCGCTGACGTGTGACGTGGCTGTGACGTTGACGCCGCCACGTCACCGCACCAGGAAGTAAAACACTTCCGTACATTGGCGCGTGTGCGAGAAGACATGTCTGCTGGTTAGCATACTAACCAGCAGACATGTCGGGCGGACGGATTCCCAGCTGACAGATTTCAAAGCATGCTTTGAAATCTGTCGGGTGGGCAAATCCGTCTGTTTGCCCGTACACACGGTCGAATCTGTCTGCTGAAACGGTCTAGCAGACCGTTTCCAGCAGACAGATTTGATCGTGTGTACGAGGCCTAAGAGTCATTTACAAACTAGATCAGCATTAAACCGATACAAGATCTTTGTTATGGTCTCCATGGTGTGACAAAACATTAACTGGAATAGATAGCTTTGGCCCAAAGCCTTTGACTCCAGTGACAATAATCATCAAAAGAGTGCGAGGAGTGCCAGCAGCCACACATAAAGCAACTACAAACTGTACAATTCTCAACAGCCATTCATTCCTCAGTGTGAGCTTTATTCAGTACTGGGAAGGGCCACATAGTGAAGTATACACAAATGGGGACAAAAGGTATTTAACATGGCAGGCAGCACTAAGGGGGGGGGGGGGTCTATTTACATACAGTATCTCACAAAAATGAGTACACCCCTCACATTTTTGTAAATATTTTAATATATCTTTTTTATGTGACAAAACTGTAGAAATTATACTTTGCTACAGTGTAAAGTATTGAATGTATAGCTTGTATAACAGTGTATATTTGCTGTCCCCTGAAAATAATTCAACACAGCCATTAATGTCTAAACAGCTGGAAACAAAAGGGAGTACATCCCTAAGTGAAAATGTCCAAATTGGGCGCAATTAGCCATTTTTCCTCCTTGGTGTCATGTGACTCATTAGTGTTACAATGTCTCAGGTGTGAATGGAGAGCAGGTGTGTTATATCTGTTAAATCTGGTATTATTGCTCTCTCTTATATTCAACATGGCACCTCATTGCAAAGAACTCTCTGCAGCTCTGAAAAAAAAGAATTGTTGCACTACATAACAATGGCCTAGGCTATAAGAAGATTGCCAAGACCCTGAAACTGAGCTGCAGCGGTTAAGAAATTAATGGCTGTGTGTTAAGTTATTTAGAGGGGACAGCAAATTGACACTGTTATACAAGCTGTACACTCATAGGCCGGGATTCAGAAAGAATGGCGTATCTTTAAGCGCGGCGTAGCGTAAATGTGCGGGCGTAAGTGCGCGTAATTCAAAGTAGCCTTGTAGTGGGCGTGTTGCATTAAAATTAGCCGTGACCCCATGCAAACCCCGGCGCACGGGATTGGCTGGGAGCGATCACGAGGGGGCGGACAGAAACGAACAGCCGCCCCCTCGTGTCGGATCGCTCCCCAAGGTAAGCCGCCCACCACACGCAGCTGAGGGGGTCCCGATCGGACCCCTGACCCGCTAGAAGGCAGGGACTTAAATATATGCCCATCTGCCTGTACGTGCCATTCTGTGGACGTACATAGGCGTGCGGCGGGCATTAAGGGGTTAAAATGCATTGTTTATTGTGAAAATGACAATTGCAATTTGGGATTTAACCACAAGGGGGCGCTGAAGGGGTTATGTGTGACCTAATGTGTGTTTACAACTGTAGGGGGTGTGGCTGTAGGTGTGACATCATCGATTGTGTATCACTATAAAAAGGGATCACACGATCGATGACGCCGCCACAGTGAAGAACGGCTCTCCCCGTTCTTCAGCTCCGGGGACCGATCGCGGGACTCCAGCTTTGGACCGGCCCGCGTGCCCGCGACTGGTCACTAGCACAGGACATACCTGTACGTGCATGTGCCCAGCCGTGCCATTCTGCCGAAATAAATGTGCAAGAGGCGGTCCTTAATTGGTTAAAGGAGTTGTAAATTGCTTTAAGGTATTAGGGGGTTGGACACATTTTTGCTGCCGTCCAACTGCAAGTCTAAATGAGGCCTAAGGGTTTGCACCTTTTGTAGTATAGGCAATAAGCAAATATTGTCCACGTACAAGATACATGTGTTCTTTCTTGGATCTTGGTGTGCTTTGTGTATCTCTTTCAGATATGTGCAGTAAACCCGTCACCATTGTTCTCTCTTCTTGAGCACAGTGACTTATCTTAAATGTAAAAATCTGTATTAGGGCAAGGTCTGTGCAAGGAACAGTACATTGGTATAGAGAATATGGAACTTGCTTCACCCCTCTTGCCCAGAGGTCACATATCTATGTGGTCTGGGTTTACCTACCATTATGCCCCCAATTTTGCTTTGCAGTAATAGTAGGATTTTTAATAACAGCTTACCTGTAAAATCCTTTTCTTTAAAGCGGAGTTCCACCCTTAAAACCACTTTGTTTCATCCCATCCAGCATACTGGCGTCAGCGCCAGTATGCTGTTTTTTTTTATTTTTTATTCCATGTACTTACTTTATAATCGATCATGTAATTTTGGGCGCACCGCGGTATGTCGCCGCTATAAGGCGTCACGCCTTCCGGAAACAGCCGATTAGCGTTCGGCTCTTCTCGGCGCCTGCGCACAGACCCAGGAGCTGACTGCGCAGGTGCCGTAAATAGCCGGTCCTAGTTCGGCTTTTTTCGGAGGGCGTGACGCGGCTATATACGGCGCCTGCGCAGTCAGCTCCTGGGTCTGTGCGCAGGCGCCGAGAAGAGCCAAACGCTAATCGGCTGTTTCCGGAAGGCGTGACGCCTTATAGCGACGACATACCGCGGTGCGCCCAAAATTACATGATCGATTATAAAGTACATGGAATAAAAAAATAAAAAAACAGCATACTGGCGCTGACGCCAGTATGCTGGATGGGATGAAACAAAGTGGTTTTAAAGGGTGGAACTCCGCTTTAAGTACACCACGGGACACCGAGCCTTAGCCATTACATAGCAGGTTGTATGGTCACCCAGAGGTGATTGGACACTGGCACAACCAATGAAAACACGTTCCCCTCCATATAACCCCTCCCATTCAGAAAGTACCTCAATTTTCGTAGCAAAGCAGTAAGGATCCCATAGAAGGGGGGACCTCTGTGTTTCGCAGTGTACTCAAAGAAAAGGATTTTACAGGTAAGCTGTTAATAAAAATTGTACTTTCTTTATCGTACACCATGGGACACAGAGCCTTAGTCATTATATAGTGGGACGTCCCAGAGCAATGCTCAATATGAAGGGTGGGAGACACAGATTAATCAGGCCCCCAACGGACAAGAAGAACTAGACCGATGCCTGCGGCACACTACGCCCAAAGGCATCCTCAGGAATCTTCATGTCCTCTTACATCAATTTGATAGAATTTGGTAAATGTATGGACTGAAGACCAAGTAGCAGCTTTATAGATCTGAGCCATCAAAGCCTGGTGATGCACTGCCCATGAAGCACCTATTGCCCTGGTCGAGTGCGCCTTAACAGCAAAAAAAAGAACCTAATTTCTTAAACCATAAGCTTGAACAATTACTTGTCGAATCTACCTAGCAATGGTGGATTTTAGTATAATCAATTTTTATTATATACCAACCGAGGACATGACACGTCAAATAAAACATAAAGCGTAGAGCCATGGACCACACAGGGTCAAAGAATAGGCAGTGAATAGCAACCACGAGAAACACAGATATACATATCCTGAGATCACATATCGACAAAAAACAACAGAAAAAAAAAAAAAAAACATAACTGGGTGTTTGCAGGGTTCAGACGAAATATAACTAAGAAGGGAGGGAAGGTGGAGGAAAGGGGAGAAGATAGGTGGTGGGGGAATAAAGCCCGGGGGGGCTGACTCCAACCGAGAGAGGAGTACCAATGAGGGGTAATCCCGGCGATCCGCGACGGGGAAGGGGGGGGCAAATCGCCACCATCTAACCACCCCGCACCTCGACACTCACCAAGGCCAACCAAACGTGCGATCCTACGCCCAGACGGGAACGCCAGCTCCCCAAGAGACATGGGTCAGCCGCTCCCATCAGGTCAGCATACATTTTCAAAAACCATCCCCAAGGAAGCATGAGATATGAGAAAGGGGGGGTAATAGTAGAAAAAGGTATGGAGCTCACAGTAGAGAGCAAAAGGGAAGAGAAAAAGGGGAAGAAAAGCAAAGGAGAAGAAAGACTAAAGACAAAGATCACAAGAGCCAGGTTACCTGCATGTTGAAGGGGGGCATCTTCCAAGTCCGCACCAAGCGTACCGCCATAAGGGTCCGGAGTCTCCAAATACACAGCAAACACCAGTGGGTCAAATCGTTGTCCCTTGCGTTCCAGCCAGTCTGAGAGTCTTAAATGTGGGATCTGCTAATTCTAACAGAGCGGCATCCAAGCTCGAAGGCACATGAACCGGGTTTGAAACATTGTCAGACCAGGGCGCCCAAACAGAACGAAAACGTTCCTCAATCCCCTTACAAGTAGCGACCCAGTCCTCAGCCTCACGAACCGCATTCACTCCTTTAATCCATTCTTCCCGAGTGTGAATCCTGGGCGTCTTCCGCAATGGTGGATTTTGGTGCCGGCTGGCCCTTCTTGGGACAATCTGGCACAATGAACAAAAACATCTGTTTTACGTATCTGAGCCATAGCCTGCAGATAAACTTTTACTGCTCTCACTACATCTAGAGAGTGCAATAACTTTTCCTTCGCTGTTCGTGGTTCAGGAAAAAAGGAAGGCAAAACAATGTCTTGATTTAAATGAAATGCCAACACTACCTTTGGAAGAAAGGTAGGATGAGGGTGTAGTACAATTTTGTCTTTGTGACAAATTAGATAAGGCTCTTTACAAGAAAGAGCTGCTAACTCCGATACTCTTCTAGCAGAAGAGATAGCAATCAGAAGGGCCAATTTTCTGCTTAAAAGAATCACAAGAATATGGCAAATAGGTTCAAAGGTTGCTTTTGCAGAACTGATAATACTAAGTTTAAATCCCAAGGACACAAGGGTGATTTGACTGGCGGATTTATCCGCAGTACTCCCTGAATGAATGCCCGGACTAGGGAATGAGATGCCAATGGTTTCTGAAAAAAGACTGATAGAGCCAATATTTGACCCTTGATGGTACTGAGGGCCAAATTTCATATTCACTTTTAATTGGCAAAAGGCGAGAATTCTACTAATAGCATACTTTCGAGGATTACACCCTCTGGATTCACACCAGGAAACGTACGCCTTCCAGATTCTGCAGTAGATTAGCCTGGAGACTGGCTTTCTAGCATTAATGAGTGTAGAAAGAACTGGACCAGAGAGTCCTTGTTTCTTCAAAATATAGGTCTCAGTAGTCAGACCGTCAAATGTAGCTTCTGTAAGGAAGGGTGGAACACTGGACCCTGTGACAGCAGGTCGCGATCTAGTGGAAGCACCCAAGATCTTCCTACCGCCATCTTTATGATCTCGGCGTACCGGAGCCTCCTGAGCCAATTTGGGGCCACTAGGAGTACTGGTATTGCCTCCTTCTTGATCCTGCCCAGCAATCTCTGTAAGAGAGGGATCGGGAGGAATGCATAGATCAGTGAAAACTGATTTAAAAAAAATTTCAGAGCATCTGTTTCGTAGGCCACCGTCCTGGACACAAAGTTGTCAACTTTCTGTTGAGCCTGGAAGTTGGCATGTCTATATCTGGGGTCCCCCATGTCTGGCATATTGCCTAAAAGACATTGGGGTGGAGAGACCACTCTCCTGGTGACAGTTGCTGGTGACTTAGATATTCCGCTTGTCAGTTTTCTACCCCTGGAATGAAGATTGCAGAAAGACAAGGAACACGTGTTTTGTTTTGTTTGCTGTGCTGAAGGAAAAACACTTTTTTTCCATTTGTGCTGAAGACAAGCAGGACTTTGGTTTTGAGGATTTTCTCTATGCTGAAGAAAACGTTGTTTTGTTTGGTTTGGTTTGCAAATAAAAACCCCTTTTTGATTACTACTACGGTTTAAGCACTTATCTCGCTGAGCTAAAGAATCCCCAAAGTTCACAGCCCATATTGAAATCCAAATGGCCTCTTTCTGAGCATCCCAGCTCCGGGTGCCTCCTTAGTGATTGATATAAGTTAATGGAGTAGCATAGATGGATTGAATCCGAACCGGGTGGCCCTGTAACCCGTGTGTCCAGGTTCTGAGAGCCAAGTATACTGCTTGAATTTCTAGGATATTGATGGACAGGCTCTCCTTGGTTTTGGCCAAGGTACCCTGGGCTGAGGCTTCTTCTAATACTGCTTCCCAGCCCAACAGGCTGGTATCTGTCGACACAACCTTCCAGGTGACTGGGAGAAAAGACCTTCCTTTCCGCAAGTTTTTGGTCTTTAACCACCAACTGAAGCTTTGGCGCAACTGTGGAGACAGGTTCATGGGTAAATCCAGAGCTTGGCTCTTCCTGTTCCAGGCAGCCAGAATGCTGCCCTGTAATAGTCTCAAATGAAACTGAGCGTAGGGAACAGCCTCGAAGGGGGCCACCATCTTCCCTAATAGCCTCATGCAAAGGCAAATTGATGGCCCCCTCTTTGTTCTGACTTTGTGGATCAATTCTCTTAGGGACTTGATCTTTGGTTCTGGCAGTAATACCCTGCTTTGGGCTGCCCAAATACTCTACCCTTCTTAGGGCTTGTATAGAGGATTTCTGCAGGTTCTTGATCCATCCTAAATGCTCCAGGTATCTCACTGTATTGAGCACTGCGTGATCTAGTCCTGCCACTAACTGATCCATTACAAGTAGATAGGCTGTCACCGTTATGCCCTGCTTTTGTAAATACCAGGGGTGCAGTGGCCAAACCAATAGGTAGAGCCACAAACTGAAAGTAGCAATGCTCTACCGCGAACCTTAGGAACCCTTGGTGAGTGGGATAAATAGGCACATGTAAATAGGCGTCCTTGATGTCTATAGACGCCAAATACTCCCCGCCTTGTAGGGTGGCGACCACGGACCAAATGGTTTCCATTCGGAAATGGCAAATGTCCAGAAGCTGGTTTAGATCCTTTAGGTCCAGAATGGGCCGGACGTCTCCATTTGGTTTTGGAACAACAAAGGAGGTTTGAATAAAACCTTGCTCCTCGCTCTCTCAGAGGGATTTCCTTGATTACCCCCTGAGACAGCAAATGATCCAAACCTCGGAAGAAAGAATACATTTTTATTGAATCTTTGGAGACCCCTCAACTTCTGAACCAACATGATGGAGGTCTCCCGAAATTCCAGCTTGTACCCCAGGGATACAGCAGAAACCACCTATTTGTCCTGGATCTCTGTCTGCCAAGCCACTGAAAACTGCCAAAGTCATCCCCCCACTCGGCCGAGCGGGAGGACCCCTTAATGAGGAAGATTTGGGGCTTTGCTTGTTAGCTCTTTGCCCCTACTGCTTCCTGTTTTTCTGGACCTGGCCCTGGTCTTTAGCCTTTATGGTTGTCAGAGAATGCTGTCGCCACTGCCTAGAGACAGATGTTCCAGGAGCTGGGGAGAGAGAACATTTAAAACAAGGACGCTTGTTTTTCTTCTTCTCCGGCAATACAAAGTAGTCTTGTCGATTGATATCTTTTGGATATACTTTTCCAAATTATCCCCAAAGAGGCATTCACCATGGAACGGAAAGCTGGTCAACAGCTTTTTGCATGGGGTTTCCGCTGACCAGTGATTACCCAAAGAATTCCGCGCATGTGCACCAGTTAGGCCTCGTACACACGGACAGACATATCCGATGCAAACGGTCCTCGGATCGTTTTCATCGGATATGTCCGCCGGGCTATTTTGGTCCGATGGCGTGTACACACCATCGAATCAAAATTCCCTTAATGATTGAAATAATGATGAATCTCGGAAGCGATCCTCTGTGAAGTGTCACCAAACGCACACACGTCAGAAGGTGCACCCGCCACCACATGAATAAGCAGCTTACCAGAGGTCAGACCTATGCTAGCGTCTGACTATAACCCAGTCAACGGCCTTTAGATCCTTGAGGTTCCCACGATCAACTCGAGTAGACCAGGAGAGGGACACTTCTTAAACTCCGGAAGAAAAGAAGGCGCACATAGCATAATTCCGTATCGAAAATTTATTGTAAAAAGTAAAATTGTACTTACACAGCACATGTAGTAAACGAGCATTAAAAACAAATACAGGTATTGCCGGCCGGCATGCAGGAGCCCTTCCTCCTCAGCGTGGTGACGTCACTGCGTCGCCTCCCAGACGCGTTTCGTCACAAGAGGACGTTTTCAATGGGGATAGGGCTACACAGTGATGCACCACTTAAAAGGACCAGCCGCCCATTGTGAGAAGCAGCACGCTGAGTCCAGACGCGCCATCTTTGTTGTGGTAAAAAACCATAGGCAGAAAAAGCAATCTCCCAGGCATTACGGGCGCAACTAAAAATTCCTTAACGGAAAACAGAGAGAGAAAAAGAAAAAGAAAATTAAAATTAAACTGGTCCAAACCCCACCAGTAGTTGGGGTGGGCCAAAAGGTTTTATTGATTTACTTAAAATTGGTTGTCTGAATGTGATGTGGACGCAGCGATGTGGGGATACGCAAGGTGGAAGAACGCTGGCACTAAGCTCTACCTCCCTTCCCCCCCCAGGACACAGCGTCATCTACGGGACAGGTCTGGTAAACAAAACCTAGACTTACCGAGAAAACAAAGGAGAAAAAAGAAAAAAATAATAAAAAATATATTCTTTTTGAACAACAAATATATATTATGTGTATTCCCTAGGGACTAATGTCCTCGTAGGGAAGAGAGTACTAAACATAGTACAAGTGCTGGAGTGGTATATTAATGTCTTACGCTCCAATACTAACAATTGGTGGGTAGTGTAAATAGGTAAAAAACCCAGTGTAGTGATCAGGGGGTGAAAAAAGGAGGACAAGTGAAAAAAGGCTATTTATTAACAAATAGATTGGTGGTATAATATTAGTGAAGAGTAACTTCATAAATTGTATCCTACAATCAAAAGAGTGATACATTCTAAACATTTTAAGTCAGCCAATAAGCTATATGACCAATAATCGACTGTGAAGTGAAAGTTGGAATCAAATATAATCAGCAAAAAACGAAAAAAAACGAAAAAAACGAAAAAAATATTTTTTATAGATTGAGTGAAGACCACTAGAGGGAAAAAATTTTATTTTATTTTTTTGATTAAATCATAATTCCATATAGGGTATAAATATATATCTGCCCTCAGGCGTGCTTCTCACAAAGGTCCATTATAGGCAATGTTAATAGATGCACTAGCATATATAGACTAAGTGAAGACAACTTACATGATATAAATTTTAAAAATCTATACAATAAACATATCGGGCCACAATATCCCTTACAGACATTGCTGGTAGGCATATGGCCATATATAGACTCAGTGAGGACGACTCAAAAGGGCAGAAACAGAAAGAGAAAGAAAACCGATCTCATAGAACTCAAAAAAGGAAAACTGTTATACCAAAAGGGTTATTGCTCCCCAAGTATGTTTCCCACAGGGGTTGTATCAAGCATTACTAATGAATGCATTCACATCCGTTTCAATATTTAACCCAAAGGGGGCGTAGGTTTTCAAACGAAAAATCCAGCCCATCTCCATCTGGGATATCCCTTGCACTAGATTACCTCCTCTCCAAGGTGCTTTATATTTATCAATCCCCAAGAAGAGGGTATTGGAGGGGTTCTTTTCATGCTTCAATCTGTAGTGATTGGAAACAGAATGGTCCCTAAATCCAGACATGATGTTGGTGATGTGTTCGTTGACACGAACCTGAAATGCCCTCTTGGTCCTACCCACGTATTGTTTGCCACATGGACATTGAACCAAATACACCACTCCCTCAGAAGCACAGGTAATGCATGGTAGAATCTTGTATTCTTTCCCGGTGGCTGTAGATATAAAGGACCTCACACATCTATGTTTGTTAGAACTTAGGGCACAGACCCGACATCGCCCACATTTGTAATAGCCTTTTAGCTGGGAGAAAGGGAAAAAAGATTTAGTGAGGGGAGGATCTATAACATTCTTGGATATGAGGTTCCTTAGGGATTGTACCCCCTTAAAGATAACCCGGGGTTTAGGGGGCAGGATATTTTTTAACACAGGGTCATTTAGGGCTAAATGCCAGTGTTTCTTTACCAGATGGGTAATGGTTCTATGCTGAGTAGAATAGGTGGTGACAAAAGGTACTACGTCAGAGAACCTGTTCTCCTCCTTGGGAGTCTTATCACGTAAAAGCTCATTCCTATCCATTAAGATCAAACTTGATCCCTTCAAGGATAGAGAGGAATATAAAGAAAAATCTCTTGATCTTCTCAATCTCCTTGAAAAAGAAGATAGAGAACAAAGGAACAAAAAGAAAAAGAAGTACAATAGGGACTTGGAAGATTATCATAACAACACGATCTTCAATTGGCAGAGAAAACTCTTAGAGGATCAGAATAAGCAGACCTCCATAGAAATGGAGGTAACAAGGGGTTTGGGGTCCCACCCAGATGGTGCACCATATCCACTAATGCCTCCTGGTCCTAATCGGAACCCTCCGAGATTGGGAGGTCAATCTTATAAACAATCTCCTAGGAGGGGCCGAGGTGGATCCAGGGGACCTCCCCTAAGAGATCAGGGGCGTCCCACTGGCCCACCCAAAACAAATGCCAATCATTATAGAGTCCCCCCCTATGCGGGCCCTGGGTATGGGGGTCCTCCTGGCGGGAATGCTCCCTTCCCAACAGGATCTTACTACCATAACCAGACCTCCAAGCCTGCCCCGAGAGGGAGGGGATGGGGCCCGAATACGGGTGGGAATGTTCAATACACTACCACTAATTGGAGACCTATGGGTGATCTTGAGTACCCTTCTCCAACCTACTTCCAACCTGAGTCAGAATTGGGTTGGAATTATAATGTACCCACCTCCAATTCCTTCTTTCTATTGAGTGGAGGTGAGGATTCGGAGGGTTTCCAGGTCCAACCCCCCCCCAATATGAGTGGGGCATGGTTTGCCCCTCCTCCTTTCCCACCCCCGGGTACTACCAATCCTCCTGGTCTTGGTTCTGGGGCCTATGGACCCTCCAGTTGGGGTTTTCACAAGGGTGGACAGGGCACCAAGAGGCAGGTAGAAAGAGGAGAGGTATCAGAGGGGGGAGGAGACACAGGAAATCCCAAGCGTACCAAAACGTAACAGGGCAGGGCATTTTCAATCTCAGCTCAAAAGTCCTTACTGAGGCTGAAAAATCCCTGCTGGACAAAGGTTTAAAATTTGCGCCTCCCCAGAGTTTGGACAAATTCAAAACCTTTATGGATATACACAAATTCATAAGGAAAATTAATATTAAAAGATATATGATAGGCATCACAACTTCCAGCCAACACCTTACCTCCAACTATGTACACTCTGGACTGTCCAACGCTTCTTTGTTCAATCCTCCAGGGGGTCTGGCACCTTCCCTGAAGACATTCAGGGATGTCCTCATTAGGGACCTGGAGGCTATTGAGACTAAGAAAGCTAAGCTTAATAAAACCCTCCAAGATGGTTTGGATTCTTTGTGTACTAACAAGGATCTAGTCATCAGACCAGCGGACAAAGGGGGGGGTATCGTAGTACTAGATAAGGCTGATTATCTGAGAGAGATGCATAAGATCGTGGATGACGTTAACACTTATTCCATTCTCCCCAACGACCCTAAGTTGCTCTATAAAAGAGAACTTGAGAAATTAGTGGAAAGAGGTGTGTTTGAGGGTATTCTGTCTCTAAAAGAAAAGCTTTTTCTCATACCTAAAGCACCCCGTACCCCAACACTATATTATCTCCCAAAGTTACACAAGGATCCTGTCTGCCCCCCGGGTCGCCCCATTGTTAGTGGCATAGATTCAATCACTTCCCGGGTGGGCAGATATATTGATTTCTATTTGCAACCACTGGTTAAAAAAATTCCCTCTTATGTTAGGGATTCCAAACATATTATCAACATCCTTACCGATCTCCCCGCTTCTTCTGATATGTGGATGGTTACGATCGATGTAACTTCATTGTACACCATCATACCCCATGCCCTAGGACTTGAAGCCGTACAATTCTACCTTGGGAGAGACTCAGGCCTTCCCTCTAAGCAAGTTGTTTTCATTATGTCCCTCCTGAGTTTTGCAGCTGCATCCAATTATTTTTGGTTTGAGGACAAGTTTTACAAACAAAACACTGGGGTGGCTATGGGGGCTAAATATGCCCCAAGCCTGGCCAACCTTTTTATGGCCAAATGGGAGGAGGATGTCGTCTACCCGAGGGATGCCCCTCAGGTGGTCCTTTGGGCCAGGTACATAGACGACATCCTCCTCCTATGGGCTGGCGGGCATACCGATTTGACCAACTTCATTGAATACCTTAATGATAATAATAGGGGCATAGAATTGAAGTATGAGGCCAGCCAGACCAGGGTTCACTACCTCGACTTGGTAATAGAAACTAGAAACCAAAGAGAATAGGTTCATTACCTCCACTTTTTTCAAGGATACTGATCGGAACTCCTATATTCCGGTAGGAAGTTGCCACCATGAACCTTGGTTGAAGGGTGTCCCCAAGAGTCAATATCTCCGGCTAAGACGGAATTGCTCTGACACTCAGGTGTTCCAACAACAAGCTTCAGTCCTTACAGAGAGGTTTCTTGATAAGGGGTACTGTAGTACGGAATTGCAGGGGTCTTTACATCAGGTTTTGGGTATGGATAGGAATGAGCTTTTACGTGATAAGACTCCCAAGGAGGAGAACAGGTTCTCTGACGTAGTACCTTTTGTCACCACCTATTCTACTCAGCATAGAACCATTACCCATCTGGTAAAGAAACACTGGCATTTAGCCCTAAATGACCCTGTGTTAAAAAATATCCTGCCCCCTAAACCCCGGTTATCTTTAAGGGGGTACAATCCCTAAGGAACCTCATATCCAAGAATGTTATAGATCCTCCCCTCACTAAATCTTTTTTCCCTTTCTCCCAGCTAAAAGGCTATTACAAATGTGGGCGATGTCGGGTCTGTGCCCTAAGTTCGAACAAACATAGATGTGTGAGGTCCTTTATATCTACAGCCACCGGGAAAGAATACAAGATTCTACCATGCATTACCTGTGCTTGCGTCTGAGGGAGTGGTGTATTTGGTTCAATGTCCATGTGGCAAACAATACGTGGGTAGGACCAAGAGGGCATTTCAGGTTCGTGTCAACGAACACATCACCAACATCCTGTCTGGATCATGTCTGGATTTAGGGACCATTCTGTTTCCAATCACTACAGATTGAAGCATGAAAAGAACCCCTCCAATACCCTCTTCTTGGGGATTGATAAATATAAAGCACCTTGGAGAGGAGGTAATCTAGTGCAAGGGATATCCCAGATGGAGATGGGCTGGATTTTTCGTTTGAAAACCTACGCCCCCTTTGGGTTAAATATTGAAACGGATGTGAATGCATTCATTAGTAATGCTTGATACAACCCCTGTGGGAAACATACTTGGGGAGCAATAACCCTTTTGGTATAACAGTTTTCCTTTTTTGAGTTCTATGAGATCGGTTTTCTTTCTCTTTCTGTTTCTGCCCTTTTGAGTCGTCCTCACTGAGTCTATATATGGCCATATGCCTACCAGCAATGTCTGTAAGGGATATTGTGGCCCGATATGTTTATTGTATAGATTTTTAAAATTTATATCATGTAAGTTGTCTTCACTTAGTCTATATATGCTAGTGCATCTATTAACATTGCCTATAATGGACCTTTGTGAGAAGCACGCCTGAGGGCAGATATATATTTATACCCTATATGGAATTATGATTTAATCAAAAAAAAAAAAAAAATTTTTTCCTTCTAGTCGTCTTCACTCAGTCTATAAAAAATATTTTTTTTCGTTTTTTTCGTTTTTTTTCGTTTTTTGCTGATTATATTTGATTCCAACTTTCACTTCACAGTCGATTATTGGTCATATAGCTTATTGGCTGACTTAAAATGTTTAGAATGTATCACTCTTTTGATTGTAGGATACAATTTATGAAGTTACTCTTCACTAATATTATACCACCAATCTATTTGTTAATAAATAGCCTTTTTTCACTTGTCCTCCTTTTTTCACCCCCTGATCACTACACTGGGTTTTTTACCTATTTACACTACCCACCAATTGTTAGTATTGGAGCGTAAGACATTAATATACCACTCCAGCACTTGTACTATGTTTAGTACTCTCTTCCCTACGAGGACATTAGTCCCTAGGGAATACACATAATATATATTTGTTGTTCAAAAAGAATATATTTTTTATTATTTTTTTCTTTTTTCTCCTTTGTTTTCTCGGTAAGTCTAGGTTTTGTTTACCAGACCTGTCCCGTAGATGACGCTGTGTCCTGGGGGGGGAAGGGAGGTAGAGCTTAGTGCCAGCGTTCTTCCACCTTGCGTATCCCCACATCGCTGCGTCCACATCACATTCAGACAACCAATTTTAAGTAAATCAATAAAACCTTTTGGCCCACCCCAACTACTGGTGGGGTTTGGACCAGTTTAATTTTAATTTTCTTTTTCTTTTTCTCTCTCTGTTTTCCGTTAAGGAATTTTTAGTTGCGCCCGTAATGCCTGGGAGATTGCTTTTTCTGCCTATGGTTTTTTACCACAACAAAGATGGCGCGTCTGGACTCAGCGTGCTGCTTCTCACAATGGGCGGCTGGTCCTTTTAAGTGGTGCATCACTGTGTAGCCCTATCCCCATTGAAAACGTCCTCTTGTGACGAAACGCGTCTGGGAGGCGACGCAGTGACGCCACCACGCTGAGGAGGAAGGGCTCCTGCATGCCGGCCGGCAATACCTGTATTTGTTTTTAATGCTCGTTTACTACATGTGCTGTGTAAGTACAATTTTACTTTTTACAATAAATTTTCGATACGGAATTATGCTATGTGCGCCTTCTTTTCTTCCGGAGTTTAAGAAGTGTCCCTCTCCTGGTCTACTCGAGTTGATCGTGGGAACCTCAAGGATCTAAAGGCCGTTGACTGGGTTATAGTCAGACGCTAGCATAGGTCTGACCTCTGGTAAGCTGCTTATTCATGTGGTGGCGGGTGCACCTTCTGACGTCTGTGCGTTTGGTGACACTTCACAGAGGATCGCTTCCGAGATTCATCATTATTTCAATCATTATGGACGTTAATGGACTTTAGTGTTATATTAATTTTACCATCACTTACACTGGTGTTATCAACCTTTGTGTGGCGCGGCTTTTTATATCCCATTGTTTCCTGTTTATCACACGTTTGCTGCAGCCTGTAGTCCTTTTGGGGGGAGGGGGTTTCCTAGCGCGGTTTTTTGTTTTATATAGCATCAAAATTCCCGCCGGCAGACAGCGCGGTGACGTGGCGGTGACGTTGACGCCGCCACGTCAGCGCACCAGGAAGAAAACAACTTTCACGCATGCGTCGCATCCATACAACGCTTGCGCGGGAGGATATGTCCGCTGGTGAGTGTACTGACCAGCGGACATATCCGACGGGCAGCTCTCCGGCGGAAAAGTTTCAAGGCATGCTTTGAAACTTTTCCGCCGGGGAAATCCGTCCAAATCTTTCCGCCGGCCCCTACAGACGAGCGGATTTCTCTGCAGAAATGGTCCGTCGGACCATTTCCAGCGGAAAAATCCCATCGTGTGTACGGGGCCTTAGAGCGTAAGGCGAGATGCTTGTTGAATAGAATCCCTGATGGCATCTATTGTGAAACATAAGGCCCTGGGCATATTGTCCCAAAATTTGATCTGCTCTGGAGGCAGGTCTTTCAGCCCCCATTTCACCTGATCCTTTAAGACCTGACACATACCCATTGCCGCCACGACCGGTTGGTTCACTGCACCCGCCAGGAGAAAGGAAGACTTCAGTAAAGATTCCAACTTTTTCTCAGAAGGATCTTTAAATACCTGGGCATTGTCCACAGGACAGGTTAAGCTTTTATTTACACAAGAAATAGCCACATCCATTGAAGGCAGACTCCATTTCTTAGTAAAAATTCTCTCCCATTGGATAGAGAACTTCAAATTTCCTAGGAGGAGAAAAATCTGGATGCTTCCAGTCTGTGTATATCAGATTCTCCAATAAGGAATGAACCGGAAAGGAACATGCAGCCTGTGGGGATTTTAATTAACCCAGAGAGGAGACAGGTGAGTCAGTTAACTCTGAAGAAGGTAATTTAAATGCAGAGCGTACCGTTTCCGTATATTGCACCTGCATTTTTAGAACCTGGGAAGCAGAAAACGGTTCTTCTGAAATCCCAGATACTTCTCATCCTTATCCTCTGATGGTGCTATGTCCTCCTCACCCTTATCTTCAGACCTTTCTGAAGGGAGATTTGAAGTAACAGAAGGAGCTCTGCTTCGTTTTTTGCCCTTTTGGCGCAGACTTTGCGATTAACAAAGCGATTATTCCTTCTAAACTGTTATGGGCTACTGCCAAAGGGTCCTCAGTGACATATGCAGGCCCAGGCACTACAGGAGAGGCTGTTGCTCCTGATGGAGTCAATGGCTCATCCTGCACAGGTGCTTCATTCCGTATTTTCCGGCGTATAAGACGACTTTTTTCATGTAAAAAAAAGCCTCAAAACTCAGAGATCGTCTTATACGCCGTAACCTGTCTGCCAGACTGCGGGCATCCAGACAGACTAGTAGGAAGGGGGTCGTCTTATATGTCAAGTATATACCAAAACCAACATTTTTCCTAGAAAAATAGGGGGTCGTCATACGCCCAGTCGTCTTATATGCCGGCAAATACGGTACATTACCGGAGAGGAAAGTACCAAGCGGGCCCGGCAAGAGGCTATTGTCTCAGGTGGCGATGCTTTTTTGTATTTTTTAGTCCCTGTATTTGTTCTTTGGGAAGACATATCATCAAGCAACAAAGCCAAGGCACTATCAACAACATATACTCCTGTGCTAGTTAAGCCTTTTACATACAGTATGCAACACACAGTTTGATGTCCAGCGGGTGTCCTCTCTTGGGGTGCCCGGATAACCAACCACATAGAGACCTTACGTGCCCTTGCAAGTCACTGTGTCCCTGATCAGGGGAGAGATGCAGGTTTGAGAGGCTTTTATCTGCTTCTGCCTGCTTACAAATGACGTGAATAACATGCCCACGCAAGGGCAAATGCCTGTAAACGCTCGTGACCCACCCCTTCCTTCTGGCCCCCATAAAGCACTCCCAAGAACCCAGGGAAGTATGGCGTCTCCTGAGAGAAAGCAGGGTTATCCTGCATCATCGCAGTGAGGAAAGGAACTGATCGCTCCATGGCAGAACTCTGCAGCGTGCTGTCTGAAACGACTTGACACTGTCTGGAGCTTGGTGAGTAAAACTTGACTCTTTACTCCCTCTAGTGGCGAAAATAGAGAAGACATCCACTCACAAGGAAAACAGTTTTTAAGATATATGCTTAATACTTTTTTTTTCCTGCATACCTTATCCCCGCCACAGGTTTTCTGAAAAATCTGCAAAAAAAATAAAAAATCTTGACCCATCAAGGTGGGAATTGTGTGCCAACCTTCAGGGAGATGGGTTCCTACTTAAAGGATGCCTCTTCCCTGGGCCTTGTAAAAGACTTTGCCAAGACTTTTAGCATTTGTAAAAAAAAGCAAAAGTGGTGGATCAAAAGTATAGCTCTTTTGCCTCAGGGGCCTCTATTGCAGAATTTCCTTTAGCACTATCCTCATCGTGTCCAAACTTCTTAGACACTGGCGAAAAAAACTGAGGTATTTCCTGTATTGGAGGGGTTATATGGAGAGAAACTTGTTCTCATTGGTTGTGCTGGTGTCCAATCACCTCTGGTGACCATACAACCCACTATGTAATGACTAAAGCTCTGTGTCCAGTGGTGTCCAATAAAGAAAAAAAGTGTTACGAAAGCCACAACAGTCAAATTTGTGCTCATTATACCGACTGTGGAACCTAAGGGTAGTTAATCTTCTGAACTGTGTAAAAAGGCTGTTTTAAACTGGCTTTTCTGATCCTCCACTGCCTCCAAATAATACCCTGATAACACAAAGTCTATGGAGTCAGGCTGCACATGCTCAGTTTGGTGTGTATTGCTAGAGAGGTTTATTTTTTCTTGGAAGGATGCATGTCATCAGCACTGTCAAGACAGGGGATCAGGGGTCCTGCAGTCTCATAGCACAGTCATAAAAGACTGCTATATCCTGCTGATGAGAAGAGGTATTTAGCAGCTTATATTTACTCTTTTCAAAAATGTTATAGTTTAAGAAGAAGTACAAATCTGATTCCAAAATTAAGGGAGCACAATGCATATATGCGGGTACAAAGCTCAACAATATATCTAAGGGCACATTATTAATGCATCATGTATGATAAATGGAAGGCTCAGGACCTTCCAAACATATTGGATCAAACAACTGAGGAACCAATATTGGAACTATTGCCAATGTGAACAAAACAAAAACTGGTAGAAAAAGTGTATAGAGGGGGAACCACAAAAAATAAATAAAAATCACATTCTTTAAAGCAGAATTTCAGCCTTTTGTTTAATTGAAGTCAGTATCTACAAAATGTTTAGATGCTGACTTTTAATAAACAGACACTTACCTGATCCACAGTCCAGCGATGCGGCCGCACGGAGCCCTGCTCCTCTCCTCAGCACCTCCATTGATACTGCGGGCACCCGGCCGTGACAGCTTGCGGTTTCACGGCCGGGTGCACACTACGCATGCGTGAGATGCGCAGCACTTTGAGTGGACAGGCTATCTTCTGGGACCTGTCACGTGTCCTAGAAGATTGCTGAGATGGAGGGGCCGCATAGGGGGAGAGGAGGTGTCTCCCAAATACATTTGGGAGAGTTTTACGTGGGGAGGTGACAAACAGTAAAGCATCATCAGCAAACAAACACAGATTTTGGCGAGTCAAAGCTATTTCTAGACCCTTAAAGCGGAGTTCCACCCAAAATTGGAACTTCGGCTCAACCCACTCCCCTCCCCCTTACATGCCACATTTGGCATGTAATTTTTTCAGGGGGGGGGGGGGGGGGAGTGGGGGCTTCAGGAGGAGTGGGACTTCCTGTCCCACTTCCTGCTTCCGCTGTGGGGCTGGTAAGGCGATTAAGCTTAATCTCCTACAGCAGCCCCTCCCTGTAGGCGATCGCATGGGACACATGAGAGGTCCCATGCGATCGCCTGTCCAATCAGCGGCGGGCCGCGCCGCTCGCGCATGCGCAGTTCCGCTCGCGCATGCGCAGTGGGTGCCCGGCCGTGAAGCCGAAGGCTGTCACGGCCGGGTGCCCACAGTTGTGATGAGAACGCCGGCCGGGGAGGGGGGGAGAGGAGCGGAGCCCCGGTCAGCGCGTCGCTGGAACACTGGAGCAGGCAAGTGAGTGTTTATTAAAAGCCCGCAGCTACAATTTTTGTAGCTGCTGACTTTTAATAAACACCAACATTGGCTGGAACACCCCTTTAATGTCTGGGTTGGTTCAAACCAAGAGTGCAAGGGGTTCAATTGCAAGGGAAAAAAGTAAGGGGGGATAGTGGGCAGCCCTGTCTAGTACCACACATAATGAGGAATCATTCTGAGCTAAATCCTGAGTACTTTACATATGCCTGTGGGTGGTCATAAAGAAGCAATTCATCCCAGAGAGTTGGGGCCAAAGCCCCATCTCTGGACTACAAAACACAGGTATGACCAAGAGACTGCTCTTCTGATGTCAAGCGAGAGAAGATGCAGTGGTATTTTGCAGGTTCTGAAGCAAAAATCACTTGTCTTATATTAACGCTGGCTTGGTGTCTTGGAATGAAATCCACTTGGTCCCTGTGAACTAAGCCTCCTATAATCGGATTTCGTCTAAGTGCTAGAATTTTTATGTCTAAATTGAGCAGGAAAATTGGTCTGTAGTTCCTCCATACTGTATGGTCTGTATTAGGTTTCAGTATCAGCAGTTCCAGCTTAGGGTCATCATTTTGGACATAATAAGAGATCAATAACAAAAGAACACCGCTCTAGGCAGACATCTCATAATGCATCCCACCTGCTAATGAAAACAGGTGCTGGCTCTGCATGTAGGAATGACTTGAAGAAAAGACTGGACGCCCGCACTCTGTTGACACCTTTATTGAAGATGGTTTAAAAATTCTTCTTCAAAGACATCAGAGGCACAGGATCATTGAAAAGCTGACTTGTTTGACATCACTATGGGGTGCTTAGTCATAAGAGACCAATGTTGTCTCAACATCCTGCAATAAGCCAACTACAATAATGTAACAACCCTCAGGATCTTTGATCTCAGTAGAGAGAGAAAATGGTTATGTATGATGGAAAGCTAGTAGGACTCCCTGTGATTTGTGCTAGCTGAGGCAGAAAAAAAACTTAAGGGTAACAAGACCTGAAAATGTAGTCCATCGTGCAGCAAAATGGGTTTCCTGTAAGGCCACCACACCCACCTTTAAGGTTTGTGAATACCTGGAAGGTCTTAACCCTTTTATGAGGGGAGTTAAGGCCCTTAACATTGAGGGACAATGTATTGGGGGGGCATCTGGTGAATGAAAAGAGAACATTAAAAATAAGCTCTGGGCGCACCAAGATCTGACAACCTCACAAGACATGTAAGGCAGCATAGTATGTAGTTAGTTCTTTTTGGGCTGAACAGTATTGCCCGACCAAGTTGTGTACAGACACCCAGGACTGCCAGCTGGCCAGGAAACGTGGACACAAAAAAATAAGAAGGGGATGCATTGTCTGCTCCCCACAGCACCTGAGGGTAAACCTTAACTCAAAAACCCATAAATGGTAGCAACATCCACGAGGAATAGAATAAAATGAACCTAAGCACAATATAATGCAACATTAATTAGCTACTATAAGGCCTCGTACACACGAGTAAATCTGTCTGCTGGAAACGGTCTGCTAGACCGTCCCAGCAAACAGATTCGATCGTGTGTACGGGCAAACAGACGGATTTGGCCACCCGACAGATTTCAAAGCATGCTTTGAAATCTGTCGGCTGGGAACCCGTCCGCCCGACATGTCTGCTGGTTAGTATGCTAACCAGCAGACATGTCTTCTCGCACACGCGCCGAATGATTTCGACGCATGCGTGGAAGTGTTTTACTTCCTGGTGCGGTGACGTGGCGGCGTCAACATCACCGACACGTCAGCACGCTGTCTGCTGGCGGGGATTTTGGTTTGCTCGTGTGTACACGCGAGCAAACCAAAATGCCAGCAGACAGATCTGTTCAAATCAGTCGGTCCGACCGATTTGAACAGATAGATTTACTCGTGTGTACGAGGCCTAACTAGGAAAAAAAAAACACTGAAGTACAGTGTTTTTAGTACAGCAGCAAAAGACAAAATATGGTACTGTACATATAGCCACATTATTCTGAATACAGTAAAAATAGTAACATGAACAGGATCTGACCCATAATGGGCTGATATCAACTCAGTAACTTGCAGGAAGAAGAATGGCCTGTAGCAATTTGCAGTGAGGCACAGGCCCAGAGCCAACGGCCATGCAGATTCAAACTAATAGCCCATACACACGATCCGAATATCAGACGAAAACGATCGTCCGATGATGGATCGTATGATTTTCGGATCGTGTGTACACTACTTTCCAGAGCCGATCATGACCGTTCATCCGATATTATTCGATTGGACAAGCGTGAAAATTTTCCTTGTAGGGATGTACTGTATTTGTAAAAGTGAAATGTTTGTGAAATTTATAAGTGCTGGCTTGTTTAAATGTACATAGTGAGTGAGTGAAAAACGTATATAGCGCAACACGTGAACATAAGCCAATACAATGCTGTGTTCAACCCATATATACAGTACATATCCTGGCTACTTCTATTGTGAAACTTGTCATTTGGGCAGAGTCTATTCTTTGCAGAGCACCTGTCCTGAAGTGACAGATCAGGATTCCTTAAGACAGGGTGTGTACTGCCATTACAGACCTAATGCCGCAAGATACACACATTATCTACCGATGATTATATATAGGTAGCTCCAGTGCTGTAATACATTTATTTTTAATAATAATGATAAAAGATAGTCTTAGTTTACTTTCACACAATCATCCAATGATTAATGTTAAGACCTATTAAAGCTTGCATACAGAAAATCCTATAGAATGTGCTTACCTTTTATCTGCCAAGCAATAGTCCCGCAGTCTGAATTATGAAAGGAGCATTCAGTGGCAGCACTTGTATGTAAATCCGGCCAATGTATAGACAGGGGATACAATTTTCTACACTTGTGAGCGAAGTTGTTCCTGGTAGGGAGGAGACACTTCTCTGGATGAAATCACCCAAGTACTTCCTGTTTTCTTTTAAAGGAACAGTGCTCATGTCATAAGTGAGTCAGTGATGCATCATATTATTACAGCTACAGATAAAATGCATCAGTGAAAATGTTTTTTATCATTCAAATATACTATCACACTCTATATTACCAAAAGTAAATAGCATTCCAGTCTTATGGCCCATACACATGATCCGAAAAATCAGATGAAAAATACCTTGATCTTCACAATCAGATCGTTGATACAAAGCTTTCGAGAGCCGATCACAGTCTCCAATCCAATTTATCCCAAAGGTGTTCTTTTGGGTTGAGGTCAGGACTCTGTGCAGGCCAGTCAAGTTCCTCCAACCCGAACTCGCTCATCCATGTCTTTATGAACCTTCCTTTGTGCACAGTCATGTTGGAACAGCAAGGGGCCATCCCCAAACTGTTTCCACAAAATTGGGAGCAGGAAATTCTCCAAAATGTCTTCATATGCTGATGCCTTAAAGCGGATCTCCACCCTAAAGTGAAGATCCGCTGATCGGAACCCTCCCCCCTCCAGTGTCACAATTGACACCTTTCAGGGGGGAGGGGGGTGCAGATACCTGTCTAAAGACAGGTATCTGCAACCACTTCCGGCCCGCAGTCTCGGGCAAAAGACGGGTTTTTTGGCGACATCCCGTCGCCCCCCCGTTGTGTGCTGGGAACTCTCAGCTCCCAGCACACAGCGGGAGCCAATCGCCAGGTGCAGCGCGACTCGCGCATGCGCCGTAGGGAACCGGGCAGTGAAGCCGCAGCGCTTCACTTCCTGGTTCCCTCGCCGTGGATGGAGGGGGGAGCAGCAGGGTGACGAGCGATCGCTCATCCTCTGCTGCGGACGCCGCTGGACTCCAGGACAGGTAAGTGTCCTAATATTAAAAGTCAGCAGCTGCAGTATTTGTTGCTGCTGGCTTTTAATATTGTTTTTTGCTGAACCATCCGCTTTAAGAGTTTCCTTCACTGGAACTAAGAGGCCAAGCCCAACCCCTGAAAAACAACCCCACACCATAAATCCCCCTCAACAAAATGATTTTTTACCAGTGCACAAAGCAAGGTCCATAAAGACATGGATGAGCAAGTTATTTTTTTAATCAGAAGAAAAAATGTATTCAAAGACAGAGCCAACATACATTCAGTCACATTTCTTATGCAGCCAGAAGTTCAGGTACATCATATGCATTACTTTTCCATAATACAATAGCAATTGCAGGATATACCAGCCTGTACATTAACATAAGTGATTCAAGAGACAGCACTGCATTATATTTCTAAGAAAAACATCATTCCTGGTCCATCACAAGTAATAGAAAAAGCATCTGTATGATAGTGGATAGAACGTATAGAAACAAATGTACACAGCCCTAATAGTTGCATATAACACACAACTAATAAACAACTCACACAATGTTTAGAAACTACCACCATGACCTAATCATAGACTCCATGAAAGGAGTCATTTAACTACTTAAAGCGGATGGTTCACCAAAAAAAAATATTAAAAGCCAGCAGCAACAAATACTGCAGCTGCTGACTTTTAATATTAGGACACTTACCTGTCCTGGAGTCCAGCGGCGTCCGCAGCAGAGGATGAGCGATCGCTCGTCTCCCTGCTGCTCCCCCCTCCATCCACGGTGAGGGAACCAGGAAGTGAAGCGCTCTGGCTTCACTGCCTGGTTCCCTACGGCGCATGCGCGAGTCGCGCTGCGCCTGCCGATTGGCTCCCGCTGTGTGCTGGGAGCCAAGAGTTCCCAGCACACAACGGGAAAAGCCCGTCTTTTGCCCGAGACTGGTATCTGCACCCCCCTCCCCCTGAAAGGTGTCAAATGTGACGCCGGAGGGGGGGAGGGTTTCCGATCAGCGGATCTTCACTTTAGGGTGGAGATCCGCTTTAAGCCCCAAGCCTGTTTTTTCAGATTCGGTGTTTACGAGACTAAAACATTTTTTTTTGCTATAAAATTACTTAAAACCCCCAAACATTATATATTTTTTTTCTAACACCCTAGAGAATAAAATGGCAGTCATTGCAATACTTTTTGTTACACCGTATTTGCGCAGCGGTCTTACAAGCGCACTTCTTTTGGAAAAAAATCACTTTTTTAAATTAAAAAATAAGACAACAATAAATTTGGCCCAATTTTTTTACATATTGTGAAAGATAATGTTACGCCGAGTAAAATGATACCCAACATGTCACGCTTAAAAATTGCGCACGATCGTGGCATGGCGTCAAACTTTTACCCTTAAAAATCTCGATAGGCGACGTTTAACCACTTGCTTACTGGGCACATAAACCCCCTTTGTGCCCAGGCGAAATTTCAGCTTCCGGCACTGCGTCGCTTTAACTGACAATTGCGCGGTCGTGCGACGTGGCACCCAAACAAAATTGGCGTCCCTTTTTTCCCCACAAATAGAGCTTTCTTTTGGTGGTATTTGATCGCCCGTGCGGTTTTTATTTTTTGCGTTATAATGAAAAAAAGAGCGACAATTTAAAAATATATATATATTTTTTACTTGTTGCTATAATAAATATCCCAATTTTTTTTTTATATTTTTTTTTCTCAGTTAAGGCCGATACGTATTCTTCTACGTATTTTTGTAAAAAAAAAAAAAAAATCACAATAAGTGACTGCTTTGCGCAAAAGTTATAGCACCTACAAAATAGGGAACATAATTATGATTTTGAAATGTATTGCCTGGGTGTGTTCTAACTGTATTCGGGGAGGGGGGTGACTGGGGGAGGTGACCGATGCTGTCTCCCTATGTACAAGAGAAACAGCATCTGTCACCTCACTGACAGGACGTGAAGCTCTGTGTTTACACTCAGAGCTTCACGTCCCTGCTCTCTCACCGACGATCGCGTGTACCTGACGGACATCGCAGCCGCCGGGTACACGCATCGGATCCTCGGTAATGCGTCGGGACTGTTTTTCCCCGCCGGGGAATTACAAGCAAATCACGTCCAAAGACGTGACCCCGGCGCCTCAGGTCCGTGCTGTTCACGTATTTTGTTAATAGCGCGGACCTGAAGTGGTTAAAAAATTCTACTGGTTGCATTTTTTGAGATACAGAGCAGGTCTAGGGCTAGAATTATTGCAGCGATACCTCACTTGTGTGGTTTGAACACCGTTTTCATATGCGGGCGCTACTCGCGTATGCGTTCGCTTCTGCGCGCAAGCTCGTCGGGACGGGGCAATTTAAAAAAAAAAATTTTGTTTTCGTATTTATTTTTAGTTATTTTACCAATTTTTAACACTGAAATAAAAAAAAAAATGATCACTTTTATTCCTTTTACAAGGAATGTAAACATCCCTTGTAATAGAAAAAAGCATGACAGGTCCTCTTAAATATGAGATCTGGGGTCAAAAAGACCTCAGATCTCATATTTAGGGCCCTTTCACACGTGCAGACGAACGGTCCGCTTTTTCTAAGTCCGTAAACGGACTTAGAATGGGCCCCTATAGGATCGCGTCCGTTAGCGGATGATGCATCCGCTAACGTCCGCAAAGATCCGCGTCCGTCTGGATCCTTTTTTCGGACGGAAGAAACCCCTATTTTTCTTCCGTCTGAAGGATCGGATCGGATGAAGACAGACAGACGGTCCGTCTTCATGCGATTCCCCATAGGGGAGAGCGGAGAAGAGACAGGGCGGTCCCTGCACAGTGTGCGGGGACCGCTCTGTCCGCTGACAGCTGAGCGGGGATTCCCACTGAGCCGGCGGACACACACGGAGCAGACCGAAAAATGGTCCGCTCCGTGTGAAAGGAGCCTAAGGCTTAAATGCAAAAAAAAAAGACAGAAAAAAAATGACAGAAAAAAAACAAATGTCTCTTTAAAACGCTGGGCTGGACTGACGTTTTGACGTCACTTCCGCCCAGCAGAGCTACGGGGACGGGTGAGGGACATTTTTCCCTCACTTGCATCCCCACTGAGCACGGTAGAGGACCCGATCGCCTCCGCCGCTACCGATGGCTCCGGTAAGCAGCGGAGGGCCCCTCTCCCGCCACCGATAACGGCGATCTCGCGGCGAATCCGCCGCGGAGACCGCCGTTATCGTTTGACCGTCCGCCCACCGAAGAGATGGATATCTCGGTTGTGGCAGCAGCTGCTGCCGTTACCGAGATATCCATCTTTAAAATGCCGACGTAGAACGACGGTGGGCGGTCGGCAAGTAGTTAATACTGTAATATTATATTTGCGAAAGTCTATCCATTACCAGTTGGGTAGGAACTAACCCAGGAGTGTCAAGCCAGGGTTGCCACATTAAATAAAACTTTTTTTTAGGACATTTCGATGTTGATAGATACGTTTTTCACGTATAAGCAAACTATTGACCCTTTCCACCCACTGTCCCCCACTCGGCACCCTAGGAGTTGTCCACAAACTTGCAATAGACTTCCAGGCAACATATAATAAACGCAAGACAGCAGTATGGCCAATAGGCGAGAGTGAGGGCACCTCCAGAGCACCAAGCAGGCACACAACCGGAAAGGAAACTGATAAACTTAGGAAATAATGTATTGGCAATACCTAAAAAGCTTCGGACATCTCCACATCATATGCAACAGATCTCCATCATGTATGCAACATTTTGGACATAGTGGGGTATCTCTAATGCCCCATTTAAAGAGCGAGGCAGAGTTCTATACACCCTATGTAGTAGGAAAAGATGTGAAAGCCTATGTGCCGCAGATACCGACACTAATGGTGCGGACGTGAGACACAACTCCCAGGTGTCCCCATCTATAAGGCCCAGATCCCTCTCCCACCCTCTTCTACAGGGCAGGGTGGATGCATCATGCATGGAATTAAGTAGTCTAGCATATTTCCTGGAGATCATACCATTTTATCTTCTGTCAGCAGCACATAATTAAGCCGGGAATGTACTGTCGTCACAAGAGGGGACATTCTGCTCTCACTCTGTATAGCATGCCTCAACTGCAGGTATCTGTAAAATTGCATCCTGTAAAGAGAGAACTCATCTCTAAGGTCAGCAAATGATTTAAGAACCATACCTGTAAATAGCTGGGTAATATAGTGAACACCTGCCTCTTCCCATGAGCGAAAATCTGTAAGCTTAGAAAGCTCTTTATAACAAGTATTCCTCCATATGGGCGTAAATCAGTGTTTCTCAACTCCAGTCCTCAAGCCCCCCCCCAACAGGTCATGTTTTCAGGATTTCCTTCAGATGAAAAGGCTGTGGGAATTACTAAGGCAGTGAAACTGATCAAATCACCTGTGCAAAATAATGGAAATCCTGAAAACCTGACCTGTTGGGGGGGCTTGAGGACTGGAGTTGAGAAACACTGGCGTAAATCAACACACACCCCTAAACTTCAGAATAGACCTAGTGTTTTTCCACAGGGAGTTCAACAAATTTATCGTAGGGAGGGTCTGTGGTAAATGAGTAAGTCCTGCCTCCAAGTGAGATAGAATGGAAAGCTCAGATCCGCAGGGGACCAACAATGACCTAATGGAATTATTCACATCTTCCCCTCCCCAATTACCAAGGTGTTGGATCTGGGAGGCCACAAAGTAATAGCGGGCATGCGGAACTGCCATGCCCCCCTGATCTTTAGCCAACTGCTATATTTTATATATATATATAAAAACTGTGGGGCCCAAACCATCTTAATTAAATTTGCCCGGCCCGTCACTGAAAGAGGCAACTTCGTCCAAGCCGAACATTTTACTTGGAATTTACGGCGCAACGGTACCAGGTTCAGTGACAGATAATGGGTCGGTCCGAAGTCACCTGTATGCCCAGGTTTCAAAACTCTTTAACTACAGTGGGGATGGAAAATTTGGGCACCCCAGGTAAAAAAAATTATTAAAGCGGATCTCCACCCTAAAGTGAAGATCCGCTGATCGGAACCCTCCCCCCCTCCGGTGTCACAATTGACACCTTTCAGGGGGGAGGGGGGTGCAGATACCTGTCTAAAGACAGGTATCTGCAACCACTTCCGGCCCGCAGTCTCGGGCAAAAGTCGGGTTTTTTGGCGACATCCCGTCGCCCCCCCGTTGTGTGCTGGGAACTCTCGGCTCCCAGCACACAGCGGGAGCCAATCGGCGGGCGCAGCGCGACTCGCGCATGCGCCATAGGGAACCGGGCAGTGAAGCCGCAGCGCTTCACTTCCTGGTTCCCTCACCGTGGATGGAGGGGGGAGCAGCAGGGTGACGAGCGATCGCTCATCCTCTGCTGCGGACGCCGCTGGACTCCAGGACAGGTATGTGTCCTAATATTAAAAGTCAGCAGCTGCAGTATTTGTTGCTGCTGGCTTTTAATATTTTTTTCTGGTGAACCATCCGCTTTAACCACTTAAGGACCGAGTGTGTTTTTCAGATTTGGTGTTTACGAGACTAAAACATTTTTTTTGCTAGAAAATTACTTAAAACCCCCAAACATTATATATTTTTTTCTAACACCCTAGAGAATAAAATGGCAGTCATTGGAATACTTTTTGTCACACCGTATTTGCTCAGCGGTCTTACAAGCGCACTTTTTTTTAAAAATAAGACAACAACGATCGCGGCGATACCTCACTTGATACCTTACTTGTGTGGTTTGAACACCGTTTTCATATGCGGGCGCTACTCGCGTATGCGTTCACGACGCGTTCTGTATGCGTTCTGCGCGCCAGCTCGTCGGGACGGGGCGCTTTAAAAAAAAATTGTTTTGGTTTTCGGATTTATTTTTATTTATTTTATAATTTTTTACACTGAAATAAAAAAAAAATATCGCTTTTATTCCTTTTACAAGGAATGTAAACATCCCTTGTTATAGAAAAAAGCATGACAGGTCCTCTTATATATGAGATCGGGGGTCAAAAAGACCTCAGATATCATATTTAGATGCTGGGCGGGACTTACGTTTTGACGTCACTTCCGCCCAGCAGAGCTATGGGGACGGGTGGGGCGATTTTTCCCTCACTCGCATCCCTACACAGCTGCCGACAGGATCCGATCGCCTCCGTCGCTACCGACGAGAGCGGCGGGAGGGGGGGCACATTTATTAAAACACACAGATTGCACTCATATTTAAAAGAATGGTGCTGGACATAAAGATCCCAGACGGATGGCAGGTGGGTCTTGCTGTGTCAGGCGTGTGGACTCTAATGCTCCTCGATGTGAGTGCAATCTGTGTGTTTTAATAAATGTGTTCAATTTTGCGGGGCTGTGCTATGGTCTGTTTCTCTCCTGGCATGCACGCTGTCTAAGTCTTCCTTCGATTGGTTCCGAGTGCCATCCAGCCCATCCACAGAAGAGGAGCAGCCAGGTGCATACTCAAGACCAAGGGCGAACTCGCAGTTCGTGAGAGATAGGCCCACCATCCATCACCTCTATGTGAGTGGATGCATGTGTGATTTATGATGTTTGAGTAGATGTTCCCTTCACATTGTACCAAGACTCGTTCCGTATCTTTTTCATGCCTTACTGCTGAGGAGAGCTGCAGCCGTCTTTCTTTTTTTTTTAACCATAAATTGCAAGTTTATTGAGATGTACAGAGAATACATACATATAGAAGGCAGTGGTTGTACAATAACAGATTAGTCCAAAAGCGTTTGCTCCATTCCATGCGAACATGACAGCAGGGTCAAAGGTCACATAGATACCCAGGGAGTGACGGTACTCATAGTAGCAAGGGGCAGATATTATTCATTTCTCCATTTACACAACACTCCACCCAGGACCTCCCCATGGTAGTTTAAATCAGTCTGTACATGTTTCCCCATCTTCTAGCCACCTGTCCCATACATTGAAAAATTTCTGAGGTCGCCCTCTGTGTATATAGATCATTTTCCTATAAGGAAGAGTGATGTTTACCTCTCTCTTCCATTCCTCTAGGGTCGGGGCCCTATCCCTCATCCAAGTCTTAGCAACCAATTTCCTGGCCATAAACAGTGTTTCGGAAATAAAAATGGCCTGGTATTTATCTGCCTCTACATCTGGTAGTAGTCCAAGGAGACATAACTTTGGGTCCATGCCCACCGGGGAACCCATGTTGTCATGGAGAAATCGGGTCACTTGCAACCAGTAGGCCTGTATGTCCGGGCAGTGCCATATTAAGTGAAAAAAGGAGCTCTCGGTTGCTGCACATCTTGGGCAGACGGGGCTTCTTGTGGGTTGAAATTTCGCTATTCTCACAGGTGTGAGGTACGCACGATGAACTATGTAGAGCTGTGTCAGCCTGTCTGATAGTTTAGGGGATGACATCTTAACACCCTCCAGTATCTCTCCCCAGTCAGTGTCGTCTATTTGTCCCAAGTCCTGTTCCCAGGCCCCTTTAGCCGTCTGTGTAATCCTACCAACCCTGTGCTGTCTGACAATGAAATACAAGTTGGAAGTAAGTTTGGCAGCGTCAGCACCGAAAATAACGTCCAGTACTTGTGGGCCTCTAAGGTCTACCGCAGTCATGCCGATCTGGGATTTAATCGCATGTCTCAGTTGTAGGTTTCTAAACAGAAATTGCGAAGGGAGGGAGAATTCCTCCCTAATAATTGCAAAGGACTTGCGGCCGGAAGTGGTCAGTACCTGTGACAGATACACTATTCCGTATGCTGCCCAGAGCCCTGGATTGGGCACCGTGCTTAGTTCAGATAAATCTCCATTACATGTCCCATATTTTCTGATGGTGTTGTAGCATGTCGGCGCTAAAGCGCGAGGTCTTACATCCTCCGTGCCCTTTCCTAAAGATTGCCTGTGTAGGGGTATGTAGGTGACTACCCGGTTTGTTACACACTAATGATCTATACCTCTGTGCCTCTGATGTATTGAAGTAGTAGACATGAGACAACTGTGACGCAACATAGTAGTCTTGCAAGTCTGGTAAGGAACATCCCCCCTCCAGTGTAGGATTCTTAAGGACGTGCCAGGCTATTTAATGCCTACCCGAGCCCCAGACAAAGGAATTCAAAATCGCTTCCATCTGCTTAAACACATTTGATGGTATGTAGAGTGGAGCGTGCCATGTCAGGTACTAAATTTTAGGCAGTATGATCATTTTGACCAAGTTTATTCTACCCATAACCCCCAGGGGCAGCTTGGCCCACGCCTGGGTCCTAGCTTTAATGACGGCAAACAAGGGTTCTATATTTAGAGGGATGTAATCTCTGAGGTTTCTTGTAACCCTCACTCCTAGATTTTTAATTTCTGTCACTCTCTGTAAAGGTAATTCTGAAGACATCTCCGGGGGGGGGGGGGAGTTGTCTAGCGAGAGTATGCGGGACTTATCCCAATTTATCTTAAGGCCCGAGTATTTGCCCATCTCCTCTATGATATTCAGTGCCGCCCGCAGCGACGGTCCTTGGTCAGCCAGATACAGGACTGTGTCATCAGCATATAACCCTATTTTTTCCCAAACGTCCCCTTTTCTAAGGCCTACCACTTCCGAACTAGTTCTAATGGCTATGGCCAGAGGTTCCGCTGCCAGTGCATACAATAGCGGTGACAAAGGGCACCCCTGTCTCGTGCCCCGTTCCAAGACGAACTTCTCCGATAGCCACCCATTTACAAAGACCCTGGCTCTGGGGGTCTGATATAACAACTGCACCCACTTCACAAATTTTGGGCCAAACCCGAAAGACCTAAGGCATTCCCATAGATATGGCCATTCGACCGAGTCGGAAGCCTTGGCTGTGTCGAGGGCGACTACATGCAGCCGTCTTTCTATTGAAGTGTTACCCCCCCTGGAGGTTTTTTTGGCTATTCGTGCAATAGCCGTGAGGTGAGGAGCTAGGGACCACTAGAGGTGTTCACTGCAAACTTCTTTCCTAGCACCACATCTTTATCTCTGGATCTTCTTTCTGGACATTGGGGAAGCACTTGAGAGACTTTTTTGTACATTTTATACCTTTATCCAGAGGCATTCCCTGTGGAATGTCCCCTCTGGCCTAACACCCACTTTTGCAAGCTTTCAGCACTCCGTGCATATTTATTTTTTTTGGTTTCTTTTGTCACATGGACTTTCTTTTGTGATTTTGAATTTTTTCTAGTATGCCTGTCACTTTTGGAATTTCACTTTTATTGCTACATTGTGACTTATGCCGCGTACACACGATCACTTTTTGTGATGAAAAAAAACGATGTTTTTCAAACTTCATTTTCCAAAACGACGTTGCGTACACACTATCGTTTTTCCCAAAAGCTCTAGCAGTGCGCGGTGACGTCCATCACGTACGACGGGACTATAAAGGCTCATTTTCATGCGGAAGCCGGCCTCTTTTGCTGATATCGTGTTGCTGCGTGTTAGTAAAAGTTTGGTGAGAGTGTCACGATCCGTATTGTGCCAGACAGACGGCGAGGCGTGGCTGTGCTCCAGGTGGCTTTGGATGGGCTTGAACCCAGGACCTCACCCTTGCTGTTCCAGTGCTTTACCTCTGAGCCACTTCTCAATTGGGGATTTCTGGTTGCTTTCCAGCTATGGTGGTGCTGAATGTACTCTTCACCATTAGCTGGATCTTATTACATTCTACACCTGATTATCTTGCTCCAGCTGACGCAGCTTACCCAATTAGCCAGCGTATAAAGCCCTGCCTCACTTTGAGAGCAGGGTCAGTTCATTGTTATTGATCTCCCTGTCTGAGCCAAAGGTACCTGTAGATCTTCAGCTCCTAGACTGACCCCGGCTTTTGACCTTTTGCTTTGTACCTCGGATTGCTGCTATCTCCTGTCCTTTGACCCCGGCCTGTACCTTCGGACTTCCTCTACCATCTCCAGCCCTTGACCCACGGATTGTGCCCCGGACTTATCTTTGGTTCCTGTTTGTTGGACACCTGCTGTCACCTTGATAGCTGCTGATCCGTTCTATACACGAATAGCTTGTATCTGCTTCGTCACCTACATCTCCTTCGTCACCTGCTATTACTACACTCAGCAGAACCGCAAGTACCAAATACTACCTGCTTTACCTATAGTCTGTGTTTGTACATTGGCAGTAATACCTTGCATGTTTAAGTTAACAGTCACTTCCAACCTACCTTGTCTGTATCAGAGATACTTACCTGTTGCCCCTTAGTTAGTTGCTTATGAGGGAATAAGCATCTACAGTCTTTCAATTGGTTGTCCATTAGAGGTTGTGATGAATTAACCCCAAACTTTCTGTTTATTCTGAGAGAGAACTGGTGGTTGTACCTGAGAGACCTCTGTAGTTTAAATCCAATTGCACTACTGTAATTACATAGTAGGGATCTTACAGAGAGACGATTCACGCTTTTCAGTCTTCGTGCTTTAAAAAACGTTTTCTGTCTTAGGCCTCGTACACACGATCGGACATATCCGATGAAAACGGTCCGCGGACCATTTCCATCGGATATGTC
The DNA here is from genome assembly GCA_029574335.1 of Rana kukunoris. Lineage (NCBI taxonomy): Eukaryota > Metazoa > Chordata > Amphibia > Anura > Ranidae > Rana > Rana kukunoris. Next base: position 128,371 of record JAJQKJ010000876.1, on the reverse strand, counting down.
CGATCGGGAGTTTGATCCGATGGCGTGTACACACCATCGGATCAAATTCCCCGCCGCCGGACGGCGCGGTGACGTGGCGGTGACGCGGCGGTGACGTTGACGCCGCCACGTCACCGCACCAGGAAGTTAAACACTTCCGCGCATGCGCCGAATCCATTCGGCGGCGGCGCGGCGGCGGTGGGGGACGACATGTCTGCTGATAAGTGTACTAACCAGCAGACATGTCGGGCGGACAGATTCCCACCGGATAGATTTCAAAGCATGCTTTGAAATCTGTCGGGTGGAGAAATCTGTCCGCTAGCCCATACACACAAGCGGAGATGTCTGCTGAAACGGTCCATCGGACCGTTTTCAGCGGACATATCCCCTCGTGTGTACGAGGCCTTAGACACTATTCCTCCGCCTATCAGATTTGCATTCCAAAGCGTTGTTCTCATAGACAACGAAATTACGGAACTAAGGTCCAAACATGCTATTCTAGAAGTCAAAAACTCATCCCCGGGGTTCTCGAGCAATCTCTTCCTGGTGAAGAAGAAAGGGGGCGGGTTCCGTCCCGTGATAAACCTCATGGACCTAAATCAACACGTCTGCTACAGACATTTCAAGATGGAGGGTATTCACTTTCTCCGAGACCTCTTGCAACCGGGAGACTGGTTGGGGAAGGTGGACCTAAAGGACGCCTATCTCACCGTCCCGATCCATCCGGAGTCGCAACACCTGCTCCGCTTCCTATGGAAAGATCGAATGTGGCAGTTTACTTGCCTCCCATTCGGCCTGTCGTCAGCACCATGGTGTTTCACCAAACTAATGAAACCGGTGGTGGCTTCCTTACGTACGTCTGATCATTTATCTAGATGACCTCCTCATCATGGCCCGCTCCAGGAGCCTAGCCACGGCTGGGGCGCTCGCTGCGGAGAGACTTCCACAGGAGGGACATGTTCCGACTCCGAAACAGGGTTACACATCAATGCCTTGGAGCTTCTTGCGGCTTACTTTGCTGTCAGGAGCTTCTTACCACACGCATCCAATTGTTGTGTGTTATTCCGCATGGACAATGTGGCAGCGGTTCAATACGTCAACCGCTTGGGAGGCACCAGATCCAGGATCCTAGCAAACCTTGCGAAGGAATTCTGGCACTTTTGCCTAACTCGCAACATCGTCCCTATCGCGGAATACATCCCGGGGGTCTCCAACACAGTGGCCGACTGGAATTCACGCCATCTTGCCGATTCCAGCGACTGGCGATTAGATTAGAACAACTTTGGGGCCCATTATCCGTAGATCTCTTCGCCTCCCGCCTCAACCACCAGTTACCTCGTTTCTTCAGCTGGAGGCCGGACCCGGAGGCATCCACGGTAGATGCTCTCCGTCTCATTTGGCCGGGAGGAACGCACTACGCCTTCCCTCCCTTCCAAATGATCTCCAGGGTTCTCCTCCATGCGGCGAATCAACGGGCGACGGTCGTGCTAGTCACACCTTGGTGGCCGACACAACCTTGGTTCCCTCTCCTCCTGGGGATGGCCGTGGATTACCCCAGGCTGATTCCCCACTTCCCGCACCTGCTGACCACCCTCTAGTCACGGAAGGCAACCTCCACCTCCTAGCATGGTTGATTTCGGGGTCCCAAACGCGGATAGCGACCTTTCGAGATCAGCTAAGGATCTCCTCGCCATGGCCTGGGCCCCCGGGACTAGATCGGCCTACCAATATGCCTGGCGCCTCTGGGTTCGTTGGTGTAATCAACGGCAGGTTGATCCCATACACGCCCCTGTGTCAGTAGTGGTGAACTATTTGGCAGATTCTTTCGAATCTGGCAAATCCTATAGTTCCATCAATATCTACCGGTCGGCCATCTCGGCATACCATGGTCCAATAGACTCTCTACCCGTGGGGAAACACCCACTGGTATGTAGGCTTTTACGGGGTATTAGATTCAGACGTCCCCCCAGGCCTAGATATCAGGCAACCTGGGATGTCTCCAGGTTGCTCGACATGTTTACCTCGTGGGAGGACAATGCCGCCCTGCCCCTAAAAATGTTGTCTTTTAAATTGACTGTGCTACTTTGTCTAGTTTCCGTCAAACGTGTCTCAGACGTGAGAGCGTTGGACATCTCTAGGCGACATTTCTCACCCCAAGGGGTCAGCTTTTCGGTGGTCCGTAGGACCAAGATGGGTATTCACTCTGTGTTTTACCCATTCTTTCCCACACATCCCCGGCTTTGCGTTGTACGCTGCCTACAGGCATACGAAGCGCAGACGACGGCTCTCCGTTCTACGCGTTTTTCCCAACTTCTTATCTCGTATGTCAAACCTCATCATCCAGTCTCTTCCGCCACACTAGCGCGATGGGTACGTTCCGCCATGGAGATGGCGGGCATAGACACCTCCCTGTTCGGGGCTCACTCTTCAAGGGGCGCTTTGGCTACAAAAATCATCTCCTCTGGAGGCTCTCTTTCTGACTTACTTCTGGCGGCCGATTGGTCTTCTGAGACGACCTTTCGCCATTTTTATTTCAGACCGGAGGACCACATATCCATGTCAGTTTTGTGATTTTCTCTGCATTGTGTATAACGTTATCACTGCTTTTGTTTGCTTTGAACTTGCATAAGATATGAGCCTCCTGTCTGATATATAAATTGAGATTTTCCTAGCTTGTGACGGAAAATATTAGTTATATGAAGACAGGAGGCGAGTATCTTCCCTCCCTTCCCAACCCTGTTACGATTCTTGTTTCTTTCAGGATATTGACCACTACGATCAGGATCCTGAAGACGGCTGATCGGTCGGCTGCGGATGTTTGAGGTTCCTACAGTCCCCGTTGGGATGAAGTTGGTCCGTGTTTGGCCATGTCTCCTTTGGTTCCTTCCAGATTCGGAGGTCACGTACCGGCCGAGGAGTTCCAGACGACAGCGGAGATGTCCGGGTGAAGTTCCTACTCCTGGCTACATCGCTTCGCATCAAGAAAGAGGACTATTATACCACAGGCAGTCCCATATATACAGTCTGGATCGGGGAGGGGCTAAGTTGGCCCAGGGACTGCTGGGAGTTGTAGTTCTTTAAGTTTTAAGTTACATTAATGGTTTACTGTTCTTTCTGCTATGAGCATTAGTAAAGAGAGATATGCATAAGATACTCGCCTCCTGTCTTCATATAACTAATTTTTCCCGTCACAAGCTAGGAAAATCTCAATTTAACATTGCTAGCCATCATATTTTTCTGTAGTCTTCACAGCGCATGCACAGGGAAAAATTATCGGATTTTACTAGCGCGGGTGGGCAAATTACCCACGGTAGTAAAATCCATTCGTTAGGCTCCTTTCACACTTGTGTGACTTGAAAGTCGTGCAATTTTTGCCACGATTTTTATCGTGACTTTGATGCGACTTGAAGCAATACCTATATAATCTTGAGGTTTCTGCTTCAAGTCGCATCAAAATCCGACTAAAATAGTGCAGTGACTACTTTAAAGTCGCTGCGACTTGAAGACACACAGATATGGATGGAAATCATGGCGTACCACTTGTCATGCGACTTTGTAGTCCCAAGTCGCAGGACAAGTTGCACAAGTATGAAAGGTGCCTCATTATGCACTGTAAAGACTACAGAAAGGCATAGAAATCACATGACCAGAATGCAGAAAAATATTACTATACTGTAAAGCAGGATAACATTTATTTTTATGTTATAAAAATGAGACAGCTCTATCGTTCAGTTAAACAGCTACTAAATTAGACACATGTCCCAGAAGGGATGTCTGTCCTATTTAACTTACATATCTCCCTTAGGATAAGCTAACTAAATACTAAAGGGTTAAAGAATGAATCTGAATGAGGATATTTTCTTATTCTGACTCTTTGTCCTCTCTGTCTTTAAAGCAGTCAGTCTGTACAGTGTATTTCTGCTCCCTGGTCATTGATTTAGAGTAGTATTGTTCTCCTGGTGGTGACTCGTGGTTATTACAGTGTACTGGATTCTAACAGCTCATACGATTCTTCAACTCAGTAACTCATATATCATATATAGTTCTTTAACTCAATAACTCGTTTGATTCTTTAACTCGGTATACTGTGTACTGATGATGACTCATGTATGCAGCTCCTGAGTGTCTCTGTGCCTTGAGCACTCTGATTGGTTGTAGGGAGGGGCCGAGCTCTCTCACTCTAGGATCATATTACCAGGCCTGCTCTCCTATGCTTTGTATTGAGTGCACAGAGAAGAGAACCATTCCAAACGGTTCAAGGGGTAATTCCCCCAAAAAACTTTTTTTAACATTGATTGAGGCTCGTTATGTCAAGGGGAATCGGGTGTTTTTTTATTAGAAACGAAGCAGTACTTACCGTTTTACAGATGCATCGTCTCCGTCGCTTCCGGGTATGATCGTCTGGTCTGGGCGTGCCTATTTGATTGACAGGCTTCCGACGGTCGCATACATCGCGTCACGAGTAGCCGAAAGAAGCCGAGCGCCGGTGCTGCTCTATACTGCGCCTGCGCACCGTCGTTTGGCTACTTTCGGAAAATCGTGACGCGATGTATCCGACCTCGGAAGCCTGTCAATCAAATAGGAACGCCTAGACCCGGAGACCATACCCGGAAGCGTCGGAGACGATGCATCTCTAAAACGGTAAGTACGGCTTCATTTCTAAAAAAAAAAAACACCCGATTCCCCTTGACATCAATCAATGTTAAAAAAAAGGTTTTTGGGGGAACTACCCCTTTCAGTTCACTCACTTGAATCGATTCACTCAGTTCACTGAAAAGAACCGATTCAAAAGAACGATTCGTTCATGAACTGGACATCACTATATGTCACTACTATCATCCAATCTCTGTGCACAGCCCATGTGCTGCTCTGAAAGGAGTGTGTGGCCCAGAACATTTAAACAAGTAGCTGATAGCTAAAGAGCCAACTAAACTACTAGTGTAAACATCCTGGGAACATCAAGTGAGTTATCAGCTTTGTCACTGTGTACTCTGCCCTCTCTCTCCCAAATCTTTCACTTCCTGTCTTGTCCTCCAGCAGTCTTTCATTAACCCTATGCTATGGGCCAGATTCACGAACACTTGCGCTGGAGTATTTGGATATGCGCCGCGTAACTGTGCTGATGCGCCGACGTTTCTATGTGCCCGTACCCACCAAACTAGATGCGCCCAATAACGGCTCATTTGCGACCGGCGGAACGTTCCGACGCCAGAGTATCGTCAGCGTTTATTTTCGCTGGGCGCATCAGTCGCGCCCATTGATTTCCCCTGCAAATATGCAAATGAGGGATTTTTCACAATTCACGAACGGATTAGCACCATACGCTGGCTACATGCGCCGCGCGTATCTGATCCGTCCGGCGCAAAGTTATTTCTACAAAAGGCTGCTTTATCTTTACTCCAGACGGTCACAGGTCAGCAGGAGAGCAGCTACAGCAGCGTTACCGACGATAGGAGCTAGCTGAGCACCCCCACTTGCAAGGACAACACCTCTGTGTGCCAACATGCCAGGGGCACTCGTGGTCCTAGAACTACTGATGGGTCCCCTGGAACCAAGAAGGCGGGCACGTGAGAGGATATACCGCACACGTATGAGCCTCTTTGGCATGGGGGATGAGGAGGTGTATCGCCTCTTCAGATTCAGCCCAGATGCAATACTTGAACTAACCACAACCCTGCAGGATGACATCACCAGCCCAACACACCGATCACAAGCAGTGCAGCCACTGGTGAAGGTCCTGGGAACACTCCATTTCCTTGCAAGTGGATCATTCCAGCGTACAAGTGGAGTGGTGGCTGGGATGTCACAATCCTCCATAAGCAGATGTGTGCACCAGGTTGTCCCTGCAATCCTCAGACGCATGTCCAACCAGTTCATCAGACCAACCACTGAGGAGCTACAGGAGAAGGCAATGACAGATTTCTACAACATTGCCAGATTCCCACGCACTGTGGGGGCCATTGATTGCACACATGTGGCCCTACAGCCCCCCAGTGCCACAGAGCACATATACCGCAATCGGAAGCATTGGCATTCCATCAACGTACAGGTGATAGCCGATGCCCAACGCCTCATATGGCACGTCCGTGCCAAACATCCCGGGTCCAGCCATGACAGTTTCATATACCGTCAGAGCCCCATCCCAGCAGAATTTAACCAGAACATGTATGGGGACAGCTGGCTGGTTGGTGAGTGACATGGGAGTCAGGCATGACTATCCCCTCCCGTGATGCACAACAGAAATCGCACATGCATGACTAACATTCTCCTGTCTTTTACCTTACAGGTGACTCTGCATATGCATTGGGACCCCATCTAATGACTCCTTTCCGGAACCCCCAAACCAGAGGAGAGAGAAAATACAATGAAGCACACATCAAAACCTGTGCAGTGGTTGAGCAAACATTTGGGCTCCTGAAGTCCCGTTTCCGATGCCTGGATAAGTCTGGGGGGGCCCTATTGTATTCCCCTACCTTCGTGTGTCAGATCATCGGTGCATGTTGCATACTACATAACTTTGCTATGAAAAAAGGCCTGCATATTGACATACGTGATGACCTGACCCCCGACCCACACAGTCCCCACCTGCCAGAGGACACCCAGTCTGCTGATGGAAGAGCAGTCAGGAGGGTCCTCGCCGTAGGCATCTTTGGACACTAAACCAAAACATTAATAACACAGACAATGCACGCGTGTACACCACTGATGTCCCTAGATCACACACACCACATGCACATCGCATTGGATTAGCCCAAGTCCAGCATGTAGGAGTTGGGAGCAGTAACGCCAGCGTCAAGGCCCCAATGATGTCACTGTCCATTCACACACCTTTCACACATCATTCATTCAGCCGTGGGGTTCACTTCACCACCACGGCCGAGGGTGACACCCCTTACTTTCAGGAGTGCCACCCTCTCACATTCACACACCATTCACACTGTCCCCTGCACTCCTGACCGTGTGCAGTACAAAAAGAAATTAGAAATATCATATCCTGATCATTAAAAGAAAAATAATCTCATAACCTGAGAAAAATAAAAAATAAACTCATGACCTGAGTATGTCAAAAACAATAAGATAAAACCAGAAAAAATAAAAGGCCTCATCGGGGATGCCGGGGGCTTCTTCTGGGGGCCCCTCTCTGGCTCCGCAGCTGCCTGGATGGAGTGGGTGGGGGTGGGGGGGCATCTGGAGGTGGCTGATCCCCAGGTGGGCCACTCCTGGCAGGTGTGGCCTGCGTGCCCTCCAAGGCCCTGGCTATCCGTCCAAGGTAATTGTTCGTCTGGGCCTGCATCCGGAGCTGACGGGTCACCTGGTAATGCTGGGCCCGCCGACTCAGCCTCCCCTGCTCCCGGATGGCAGCACTGTTCCCATGGATGGCAGCAGTGTTGGCCTGGACGGCTGCAGTGAGGTGCTGGATATCCCCCTGCACCTCCCCCAAAGTGGTGACCACTGCAGCGCAATTAGAGCTGACATCCTGCACTGCGTTGCTGAGGTTGGCAACGGAGCCCAGGCTGTCAGCCACTTTCTCCAAGTGCACCGCTATGGCCCCCATCTGTTCCGTCTGCCTGGCGTGATCCCTCGCCAACTGGTCCTGGACACCATCAGACACCCCCCTGGTCTTCTGGGTCGCCTTCCTGGGGCCAGAAGATGGATGTCCTCGGGTGGAAGGAGTCGCCCTTGAGGGGCTTCCAAGGATGGGGGAGGGGACGACAGACGGGCCAGGAGAAGGGGAGGAGACAGACAAAACCAATGAAAAGTCCTGCTCTGCCACAGCAGGATCCTCCACAACCACCTCGGCAGGTGTGGTGTGGCCACTCTCCTCCTCCACAACCTCTTCACCACCCAGTGGCTCGGGCACATGATGGCGTGGGGGGGATGGGGTGGAATGCAGGCTGACAGATGATGGCCCAGCTCCGTCATCTGTGGATGACACAAAGCAGACACATGTTGGTGGTCCCACACACTTGGCACATGTCCCCCCCCCCCCCCCCCCAAATGCAAAACAACAAATAGGGGATTATAAAACACTTACCTGTCCTTGTGCCTTCCTCCACGGAGTCATAGCCTGCGACCCCCTCCACCTGCTCCCTCTCCAGGCAGCGAGCAACCACCTCCTCCTCTGCGGTCAGGGTGACAGGACATGGGGGACCACCACCTGTGCCCCTCTCATACCTCCTGATGGAGGCCACCTTGTCCCTTACCTTGCGCCGCAGGTCATTTATTTTCTTTTGTATGTCCCCAGCAGTCCGGGTGGAGTAGCCCAGGACATTGACCCTGGCAGCAATGGACTCCAGGATGCCCTGCTTCCTCTCCCGGCTGGTCTTCCGGCTTTTTTTGCCATGGAGAAATTCATTCTCCGTCTCCATAGCCGAGATAATCACTGAGACCTCCTGGGTATTAAAGTTGAGGTTCCTCCTCTCTCTGGGGGTAGCGGGAGCAGCCATTACAGTGCAAAAGTATCTTCCCTGGGGTGGGGGGAAACGGAACTACTTTTGCGCCGGAATGGCGTTTCCGCCAGCGCTTTTAAGCGCCCAGCGGAACGCATTGCGCTGACGTTTCCCAGGAAGTGGTGCCGACGGAAGTTGTGAGCATGCGCACAAGGGGGCGAGTGGAGCCGCACTCACTGCGCATGCTCCGTGGATGATGCGCTGAACGTAAGCCTCTGCGCCGGGCTCCGCCCATCATTTACATATGATCACACCCACTTCCACTTGCGTCGGGTTACGCCAGCGCATTATCGTTACTCTGGCGCAAGTTTACGCGCAACTGCTATGTGAATTACAGGAATTGCGCTGAAAGGGTCTTCAGAGTAACGTAAATGAGAAGCGTTACTCCAGAGGAAAGATACTCTCATCTACCTGAATCTGGCCCTATGCCTTTAGCCAGGGTTTTCACTTGTGTGATCATAGACATTGCATGTGATTTGCACCGCATTGCTGTGCAAATCACATGGAATGTCTGTGCGATGCAAATTCAGCCATAAAAACTGTATGGATGAAATGGCATTTGCACCATAACTGTGCCGGACCCCTTTTTTGGAGTGGATGGGTGTTTACACCTATGCAATCCAATTTCTGCACCATTTCAAAGTTCTCACTGCAATCTGCAAACCGATATGGGGGTGTCATTAATTTTACATTGACACCCGTATCAGTTTGCAAAGGGAAGAGTGAACGGCCGACAAGCAACATGCAATGCAGGAATCACATATATGTGAACTGGGACTCAAGTGGGTTTACACTGATGCAGTGCCGGTGTATACACAGATTTCCTGCATTTATCTCCATTTTCACCAAAGTCCCACAGACTTCTATTAGATTACACATTTTTTTCAACATTTTCTGAAAGTGCACCAAATGTTCTCTATACTGAATCTTTGGTGTGCTTTCAGAAAACGCAGTGAAATTACACAAGCTAATAGAAGTAGGGATTAAATGCAGAAAAACTGCATATACACTGCGACAAACTCCAGTACACCAGTGTGAACCCAAAGTCTTCAGGGTGCTGTGTAATATAAAGGCGTCCAGAGGTGCAGGGGGTTGTGTAATGTAAAGGGGTCCAGAGGTGCAGGGTGCTGTGTAATGTAAAGGAGTCCAGAGAGGGGGTACACAGTAGTGACAAAGAGATATTAAAAGATGCAGGGGGCACAGTCGGGTGTTTTAACATTTTAACGTGGGGGGGGACGTTTTTAACCCCCTGCTACGGTCAAAGAAAGGGTTAAATGTGACTGTGTATCACCGCTTCCGAAGCCCCCCCCCTAAAAAAAAATCAGCGGACGCCCATGGCGAGGGGGGTTGTTGTGATCTGACCAACAGCGCTAGCATATAACCCATGTTTTCACCCTCCTCAAAGTGTTTCTGCTGTAAAAAGAACCTTTTATTCTCTGTTAACTGTAGGGACAAATGTTTAAGCATAGACTGAGAAGCCAACCATTTTCTCTTATTACTATCAGTGGGGTCCGCAACATAATCTGCCTCTGAACACTGCGCTTCTTCTAGGACTAGCATTTCCCACTCCTTAGACTAAGTGTTAGACTTAATCTGCGATATGACTCTAATGAATTGACCATGCAAGCAAGCTTTAGCAGTTTCCCACACTGTACTGAGATCTACGGAGTCCATATTAATTAAAAAAAAAATAATCTGTTAGAAATACTGGGATCAGATCAGGGTCTGGTAGGAGAGACAGCCAGAATGGATTACATTTCCAGAGTCCAGAGCTTTTTTTCTCAGAAAATAGGTGCAGGAACTCAACCACGACCCGTTCAGATCTCACAAACAGTAGAAGGGTCTTAAAAGGGCATTAAATACCAGAATTGCATTACATACAGTGTGCAGAGTTCAGGGGGTTACAAAGCAGTCACTTGTAAACACAGAAACCAGACTTCTGTGTTCACAAGTGATTGTGGTGAGCGGGCACCAAAGGGTCTGAGCCAAAGGTGGTGGAACTGAGTTCCCCCAAGTTCCCCCAGAAAAAAAGCCCTGCCAGAGTCCATTACCTTTTATCGCTCCTACCCTTAGATCTATAGTTAGTGGGGAGTTGTCTGAAATCTGCCTTGGATGGTATTGAGAGGAGCCAACCATGGGCAACAGAAGATCATTACCCAATCCCAAATCTATTCTAGATAATCCCCCTACAGAGGCTGACTGACAAGAAAATACTCTGGCTTCCGGGTTACGAATTCTCCAAACATCTGTGAGGCCCATCTCCGATAGAAGGCAAGCAAAGGGAGTAGGACCCTGTCCTCCCAGTGTTTAGACACCCAGATGAGATCTGAACTTGTCTTTCCCGTGATCTAGATAGTTATTGAAATCCCCCATGACCAAGACCGGGATACCTGGAAGGCGGGATATAAAATCAGCTACATTTTTGAGAATACCTGCCAAAAATGGAGGAGGAATGTATAACCCCACCAGTACACATTTCATCCCATAAAGGGAGCAAAGAATACAAATAAAACGACCTACAGGGTCTATTTTAACATCTATATAAGAAAACTGAATACCTTGTCTTATCAGGACACTCACTCCCCTCGAGTACACCGAGTGAGTGGCATGGTATTGATGACAAAACTGTGGTACAGCAAGTTTTGGAGTGGACACTGAGAGGAGGTGAGTATCCTGCAGACAAATCACATCCACGCCCAACCTCTTGATTGTGCGAAGCACGGCCAGACGTTTGACAGGATTGTTCAGACCCCTTACATTCCAAGACAAGAATCTGGTTAACTTAGACATTGTAAATCTATAACAATGAGAATAGGATAAATACATATATGCACATTCAAATTAGAGACCAGGTAGTTAGAGCAAAGAACAAGCAGAAACATATACCAAAGTACCCCAATCAAAGGAGGTGGGAAAATAGACTGTTCTGGTGAGCAACCTTGTGGTGTGGGTAGAGAAGCAACACAGTCATGATAGGCAGTGGTCACAAAAAGCAAAAAAGATAATGGAAACAAATAAAAAAATAAATAAAAAGAAGGCCATGGTGGAAGTCTCATACAACATAAACCAAGTAAAACCGACCAACAAGGCCAGCATGACTTGACAAGGGGCTGTGCAAGACCTTCCTGGGAGCAACAGTGGAAGCGCACAACAGTGTCTTAGTAACTTCTCAACAGCAAGAAACAAGGGCCTGTACAACAAAAGCAGCCTCTGCCTTGGTACAGAAAAGTGGAAATCACAGACATGGTACATAAAAGGTATTACGGCATCAATCATTAAGGAGCTGGGTGCCGGGTGCGGGCCTCTCGGATCGATTGTTCTTCTCGGTCCAGCCATTGCGCAGCAGCGGAGGGAGAATCAATAAAATGGCACTGAGACAAACACCACAAATCGTAGACGTGCAGGGTACAGCATGGCATATTTCAAATCAAGATCCCCTGGGGGGCGCTTGACATCCATGAATTTGCCTCGTTTCTGCAACTTTGCAGAAAAGTCTGGGAAAAGGGACACTTTGGTGTTGTCAATTTTCAAAGCAGCTGGTTTTATTCTAGCATTGTGCAGAATAGCATCCCTATCCTTATAATTAAGGAGCTTAAACAAGAAGGGACGTGGGGAGCTCCCGGTTGCGGAGGCCTGGCAGGTACCCTATGCGCACGTTCCACAGAAAACATAGGAGAACACTTCTTTTCCAAAGGCATTGACCAGTCATTTTTCTATGAACTTTACAGGATTTTTCTCTTCTATTCTTTCCGACATTGTTTCTTCTCATCCTATTTTCTAAATCTTCCAAATGGGAGGAATGTTGTGCAACAAGGTGATTATTATATGTGAGGTCTCTCTCCATGGGCGCCATGTCATCCTCCATGGTACTCACTCTTTCCTCCAATGCAAATGTCCTTTCCCTAATTTTCTGGGCATCCTGCTGTAGGAAAGTGATTTCAGATTTCATCCCTTTAATCTCAGTAGTAAGGACTGCAATAGACAGATTACAGGAGGTAACCACTGCAAAAATGTCCCTCAGTGTGGGTTCCCCCTCCATAGTAGGGCTTATGGGGACATGAGGCCTAGCAGACATTGCTTTAGGGGTACTCACTGTGTCCCATACTAGGCTAGAGCTGGTGGTGTCTTCCAGGGGCACTGTGTCATCAGCCTCAGACACTCAGCCGAATGAATCCTCTGGTGTGCTGGGGGATACTGCGGGATCCTTCGTGAGCGGCATGGAGAACAGCTTTTCAGCTGCCTCCCTGTATTTCTCTTTAGCCATGCGGCCTGCCTGGGCGCCATTTTGTGACATTAGGACCGTGGGCTTGGCAGCGTGTTGCCGCTTAGCGGAGGACATCGGTGGGGGATAAAACCCAAAAAAGGTATGTCCGTGCTCTCGGTACCTTCAGGCACCCTTCGTACCTCGTTAGGGGCAATATAAAGCTGTTCCTCAGGATAAGAGATCAGAGTTTCGGCATAGCTCACTAGAGTTGCGTCCAGCTACATCCGCTGCCTGGCCACGCCCTATGGATGAGCAAGTTTGGGGCGGAGGAACTTGAACTTGAACTGTCTCACCCAAAAAAACACCTTTGGAATAAATCATAGCCTTCTCATCCAACATGCAGTCCTCCTTCATTTACCTCATCCTTCGATTTTGCTTTTAAATGTCCTTATTTCTTTTGAGAAATGCTCACTTCCTGTTCTTCTGTCTGTAACTACACACCGTAATGCGAGGCTGTCTCCCTGGTGTGGAGAAAGCCTCTTGAGGGGAAAGGGAGCGAGCAGGCAAGTCAGGACACTCTCTACTTTGCAGATAGAGAAAGGAGCTGTGTGTTAGTGGGCGTCCTGATACTCCTGCTCGCCCCCTCCCCCTCAAGAGGCTTTCTCCACACCAGGAAGAAAGCCTCACGTTACGGTGTGTAGTTACAGACAGAATATCAGGAAGTGAGGATTTCTCAGAAGAAATAAAAACATTTAAAAGAAAAATCGAAGGATGAGGTAAGTGAAGGAGGACTGTACTAAGGTAAAGGAAGCTATTTAGGGGAAACAATTTATTTTTATTTTACAACCTCTTTAAAGTTGTTCATGTGCATGTAAAAGCAGGTGTACCAATACTTTTGGTAGTACGGAATACTAAATTTTATATATAGACCCACACCCACATACACTGCTCAAACAATAAAACACTTTTGAATCAGAACTCCTGGGATATTGATCTGGTCAGTTAAGTAGCAGAGGGCAACAATGAGACGACCTCCAAAACAGGAATGGTTTTTCAGGTGGAGGTGACTGCCATTTTTTTCCCTACTCATCTTTTTTGACTGGTTTTCACTAGTTTTGCATTTGGCTAGGGTCAGTGTCACTACTGGTAGCACAAGGCGATACTTAGACCCTATAAATGTTGCAAAGGCAGTCCAACTCCTCCAGGATGGCACATCAATACGTGTCATTGCCAGAAGGTTTGCAGTGACTCCCAGCACAGTCTCAAGAGCATGGAGGAGATTCCTGGAGACAGGCAGTTACTCTAGGAGAGCTGGACAGAGCCGTAGAATAAGGTGGCCAGATTTTTCAAAATGAAATCCGGGGACATATTTTTTACTAGTAATGGCGGCAATCAGCGACTCTCTGCCTGTCGCCGCCGCCCGCCTCACAGCCTGTCAAGTCTTACTACTGGGTGGGGAGCACAGGAAGATCACTCCGCCAGGGAAGGCAAGGAGATAAGCAAAGAGGCGGCTGGCCAGGACTTGTGCCAAGGCAGAAGAACATGCAGGCGGAGCTGAAATGGGCATGCACCCAAAACTGAAGAAATATTCCCTATGCTCTGACCAGCACATGATCATCAGAAAGGGACACAGATAATGGAAAAAATACACCCCCTAAGCTAGTAGGAGCGACAGAGCGGGGTGGGTGTTAATCAGAATATTTTTTAATTCTGCACTGACTGTCTTTGAAATTGCCCCAGCCCCCGTTCAAATCCAAACCGGGGACAGACTTGGTGCGGGGACAGTGTCCTCAATCCGGGGATGTCCCCAGAAACCAGGGATATCTGGTCACCCTACTGTAGAAGGTCCTTAACCCATCAGCAGGACTGTTATCTGCTCCTTTGTGCAAAAAGGAACAGGATGAGCACTGCCATAGCCCTACAAAATGACCTCCAGCAGGCCACTGGTGTGAATGTCTCTGACCAAACAATCAGAAACAGACTTCATGGGGTGGCCTGAGGGCCCGACGTCCTCTAGTGTGCTCTGTGCTTTCTGCCGGACACTATGGAGCTCAATTGGTATTTTCCATTAAACAACAGAATTTGCAGGTCTGCCACTGGTGCCCCATGTTTTTTTACAGATGAGAGCAGGTTCACCCTGAGCATATGTGACAGATGTGAAAGAGTCTGGAGAAGCCGCTGAGAACTTTATGCTGCCTGTAACATTGTTCAGCATGACCGGTTTGGTGTTGGGTCAGTGATGGTCTGGGAGGCATATCCATGGAGGGACGCACAGACCTCTACAGGCTACACAATGGCACCCTGACTGCCATTAGGTATCGGGATGAAATCCTTGGACCCATTGTTAGACCCCACGCTGGTGCAGTGGGTCCTGGGTTCCTCCTGGTGCACGACAATGCCCAACTTCATGTGGCGAGTGCATGCAGCCAGTTCCTGGAGGATGAAGAAATAGATATCATTGAATGGCCCCCACGCTCAGCTGAAATCTAAAAGAACACCTCTGGAACAATATGTTTCAGTCCATCCGGTGCCGCCAGGTTGCACCTCAGTCTGTTCAGGAGCTCAGTGATGCTCTGGTCGAGATCTGTGAGGAAATATCCCAGGACACATCCGTCGTCTCGTTAGGAGCATGCCCCGACATTGTCAGGCATGCATACAAGCATTTGGGGGCCATACAAACTACTGAGGACCGTTTTGAGTTGTTGCAATGAAATTTCAGCAAAATCGACTAGCTTGCTGCATAATTTTTTACTTAGATTTTTGGGGTGTCTTTGAATTCAGCCCTCTGTAGGAGGATATTTTTTTTTTTACGTCACATGGTATTTGCACAGCAGTGTTTCAAACGCACATTTTGTGGAAAAAAATACACTTAATATAATTTTAAAGCAGACAAACACAATAAAATGATCAATGTTTTGGGAAAATATGATGTTATGCCGAGTAAATGGATACCCAACACGTCATTCTTTAAAATGTAAAAATGGCAACAAACTAGGTAGGAAACGCTTTAAAAGCCTTTATAGGTTTACATGTGTGTGGTGCAATCAATGTTTATGTATGCGTGTGAGACCAACGCATGCATTCATCTTTGTGCACAAGCACCGGGGGGACAAGAGTGCTTATTTTATTTATTTTTTTGGCACTTTTTATCCCTTGTGACAGCAACAGGTACTCTTTATGGAGAATATGGGGTTTTATTAGACTCAAGACCTCTCCGTTCTAAAAGCATCTGATCACACCAAGATCGGTGTGTTCAGATGCTTTGCCCATTTAAAGGAACACTCAGCCCTGGTTCACACTGGTGCGTTTTGAAATGCGATTTGGCATGTCAAATCGCATGTCAAAACGGCGGATTTTGCCGCAAATTGACGGCAATGGCACTGTCCTAATCGGCGCGACGCTGCATCTGCGGCGCTGCACCGATTTCAAATAGTAGTCTCTGCACTACTTTTTGCGATTTCAGCCCGCGATTTACATTGACATCTGTGCAGAAACCTGCACAGATGTCTCTTAAATTGCGGCTGAAATCGGGACTGCCAGCGGGAGTGAAATCGTGCGAGTTCAGCTGAACTCGCACAGGCTTCACTCCCGCAGCCCAGTGTGAACCTGGGCTAAAGGTTTGTTTTTTATTAGATCAATTGATTGCTGTAAGCTAGAGCATTTAAATATCACTTGCCTCATTTTTCCTTTTGACCTCCAAAATACAGTAATCCAGGTCTGAAAATGCAATTTCCTGTCTCTCCTCTTCTTGCTTTCCACCAGCACTTGAGCCGTTTTGCATGGTGGAAAGCAGAATTTGCTCACCCCCTCCCTATGACTACAGCCCTGCGTGAAGATGCTCTCTTATCCCTCACAGGCACGGAGGCTAAGCCTAATGGGAACTGTAGTTCCCATTAGGCCATGATGTAGCAAGAATGAATGCGCACCGTAAACCAGGAAGTCAGTGAGAATAACGATTCAGGAGGTGAATAAAATAGCTCGATTTCAACAGGTATCAAACTAGTTATAAGGCAAAACATTACTTTTTACTTTATCAGCTACTGTCAGACTTTAATTTAAGAGGGAAATATTTTTGTCTTTACAACCCCTTTAAACATAATACATCCAGGAAACCGGAAGTGACGTCCTCCATGATCTCTGTGGTAAGCTGGCCAACTTGCTGGTTTTGATTCTGAACTCCCTGCAGGGATAGGAGCTCCCGGAGAGGCCCTGGTGGGCGCCGCTTGTCATGGCCATACAGCAGTTAATTAGCCACTAGGATGGCTTTTACATAAAAGCCAGTCTCTGACTTAAAAAAAACAATCATAGTATGATGACTGTAGCTGCAGGTATCATCCCGGTATAACTAAGGCCCCTTTCACATGTTAACCTCTGCTTGCTTAGCAGGGATCGCTCTGTTGATCCCCGCTGAGCCGGCGGATGACAGGGTGGTCCCCGCACACTGTGCAGGAATCGCCCTGTCTTTTCTCCGCTTTCACCTAGTGGGGGGAGCGGATAAACACGGACCGTATGCCGTGTTCATCCAATCCGCAGACGGAGGGGTTTTCTTCCGACTGCAGAATCGGATCATTGCGGAGGCGGACGATTACGGGTGTCAGTGGATGTTCATCTGCTGACACCCGCAATCTCAAAGGGACCAATGTATGTCCCTTTTTCATCCACAAACAGATGGATGAAACAGCGGACATATGGTCCACTAGTGTGAAAGGGGCTTTAAAGCCAAATTATGCACATGTACACGATTTGGCGTTAAAGGGTCTGAAAAGTCTCAGGGTTTTTCACCTTAATGCATAGAATGCATTAAGGTGAAAAACATTTTGTTGTGCAGCCGCCCCTCTTTTACTTACCTGAATCCGATCGTTCCAGCGATGAGAGCCACTGGCTCGGGTTCTCATTGGATAGATTAATAGCAGCAAGAGCAATTGGCTCCCGCTGCTGTCAATAAAATGCAGTGACATGGGGGCAGGGTCAAGTCCTTCTGTATGTGTCAATGGACGCAGCAACAGGACTTGAGAACGCCCCTGCATGAGTGCCCCAATGGAATGCGGCTCTCCATGGGGGCACTCAATGCAGGGAGGAGCCAGGAGCGCAGCTGGGGGACACCAGAAGAGGATGATCAGGGCCAATCTGTGCAAAACCCTTGCACAGAGTAGGTATAGCATGTTTGGTTCTGTTTTAGCAGACCCTCCAAGGAATGGGGTCCGTGTCGGCTCCGGCTGCTCAGACCATGCAAGTACATCAGTCCCCGTCTGGAGCCTAACGCCCCGGGGGATCAGGGTCAGGTCCTTCATGAGGAGGACCGATTGACGTAGCACCCGTTGCACGTTTTTGTGTTTCACTCTTGTGTGTGGACATTTTTTTTACATCGGGTGGAGTTTTTGGGTGTGTTTTGCATGCCATAGGCTTTTCAAAAAAGAAAAAATGTTTGTTATTTTAAACAAAAAATGTAATAAAATAAAGAAACCTTTATAATCACTTTAAGCTTAGGGGCATTTTCTTAGTGCGTTACGCGGAGTTGTATAGTCTCAAGGTTTTTCACCTTATTGCATTAAGGTAACAAAACTTCTGTGCTGCAGCTGCCCCCCCCCTTTCCTACCTGAACCCGATCTTTCCCGCGACGAGCACAAACCCAGCCACTGTCTCGGATCCTTATTGGATAGATTGATAGCAGCGGGGGCCATTGGCTCCTGGTGCTGTCAATGAAACCCAGTGACACAAGGCAGAGCCCTGCTTTCTGTGTCAATGGACACAGCACCAGGACTCGGGAGCATGCCCGCAACAGGGCACCTCTGTGCAAAACCCTTGCACAGAGCAGGCAAGTATAACAAGTTTGCGATACAAAAGGGTTGGGTTATGTGGTACTGATACAGAAGGGTGAGCGAGTGTTGTCATCCTAGAATTGGAAGTGTATTACTGGCAGAATCACCAGCTGCACAGAAAACAAATGGAGACAACTAAAGACCGATAAACTGCAACATCACATTTTTTGGCATCATTCATTCAGCATAGCATGTCCCAATACTACCTGACCTGTGGATCTCCATATCCCCACAATGCACCTCCTGCCTCTGTAGAACTACAAATCACAGCTGTCCTAACAATTCACCTCTTCCCTCTGTAGAGCTACAAGTCCTAGCTGTCCCCACAATGCACCTCCTCCCTCTGTAGAACTACAAGTCCCAGCTGTCCCCACAATGGACCTCCTCCCTCTGTAGAACTACAAGGCCCAGCTGTCCCCGCAATGCACCTTCTCCCTCTGTAGAACTACAAGGCCCAGCTGTCCCCACAATTCACCTCCTCCCTCTGTAGAACTACAAGTCCCAGCTGTCCCCGCAATGCACCTCCTCCCTCTGTAATACTACAAGGCCCAGCTGTCCCCACAATGCATCTCCTGCCTCTGTAGAGCGACAAGTCCTAGTTGTCCCCACAATTCACCTCCTCCCTCTGTAGAACCACAAGTGCCAGCTGTCCCCACAATGCAACTCCTGCCTCTGTAGAACCACAAGTCCCAACTGTCCCCACAATTCACCTCCTCCCTCTGTAGAACTACAAGTCTCAACTGCCCGCACAATTCACCTCCTCCCTCTGTAGAGCTACAAGTCCCAGCTGTCCCCACAATGCATCTCCTCCCTCTGTAGAACTACAAAGCCCAGCTGTCCCCGCAATGCATCTCCTCCCTCTGTAGAACTACAAGTCCCAGCTGCCCCCACAATTCACCTCCTCCCTCTGTAGAACTACAAGTCCCAGCTGCCCCTGCAATGCACCTCCTCCCTCTGTAGAGCTACAAGGCCCAGCTGTCCCCGCAATGCACCTCCTCCCTCTGTAGAACTACAAATCCCAAGATTCCTCACAATTCCCCCCCTGTAGAACTACAGGTCCCAGCACAGTACATTTGCATTCCAGCATAAAACTGACACTGGTAAGTAAGGCCTGAAGCCAGGCAGACGTAGTGCTTCCCTGGCAGCCTTGTTGGTGAGCTCAGGGCCTGGTCTTGTACCTGAGCAGTGTATATGGGTCTCTATTGCCTTGTTTCCACTGCACGGATCGGGTCGGGTCAGTCATTTTGGAGCGGTTCGGATGGGTCCGGTCAAATCGCGTGAGCGTTTCCACTGCAAATCGGACCGTGAGGGACCATTCAGGGTTTAGAAAAAATTCCTAGTGCATCCACCAATCAGTGAGATGCATTTGTAGGTCCGCCCTAACCGAACCGCTCCACTCTCTCTGGTCCCTCATCTGAAGCAGGACCCTTGCTGGTGCGGTACGGTTCGGTTTTACGGTACGCTTTCATAATGGAAACACCTAAAATAGCGTACCGTACCAAACCGTACCGAACCGATCCGCTCAGTGGAAACGAGGCATATGTGCACACAGGTAACCCCGGCACCTGTCCTGTACACTACTGATAAGAACAGAGCGCCACAGCTCCCCTACTCCCGCCGCCTCCCAGAATCCTTTGTGATAGCCAACGTACTTTCCGCAACGGCTGCCGGTGATGTAAAATTTCATCGGACCTATGAAAAAAATCGGACCCACGTCACTTCCGGTGCTCGTACGTCAGAGCACAGCTGATCACGGGTCCACAGGGCATGCGCCGCGCATGCGCAGACGCCTTTTTCGCCTATGAAAATCCTCGACTCAGGTGGGCGGGCAGAGGCGGAGCTGGATTCTCAATTACATCACCGCCAGCACCGCCTCCAGCCCCGTGCCTAAGCACAGGCTTATTGAGGTCCGAGAAAAACATAGACTCGGATGGACGGGCGGAGGCGGAGCAACATTCTGAATGCAGCACCGCCTCCAGCCCCGTCCTTAAGCACAGGCTTATTGAAGTCCATGAAAAACATAGACTCGGGTGGGCGGGTGGAGGCTTTTAAAGCATCAATAGCCATGTATAATAACATGTTACATTGTTTTTCGACATTGCGCGGGTGTGCGCAATATTAAAGACTGTCAAGAAAATGTGTATTTAGGAGGAGAGCGTCTGAATACCTGACCAACAAACAAATTTGCATTTCATTACTCATTTCAATGGGACAGTTTAAAGTGGAACTTTAGATTTGATTTAACTTTGAATTGAAACGTTACCCAAAAAGTTCCGCTCTTCTGTATTTTAATTTTTTTTTAGGCTCCATGTACACAGGACCATACCCCCCACCATCCTCCACGCTGTAGGGATCACCCCCCACCATCCTCCCAACTGTAGTGATCACCCCCCCTCACCATCATCCTCCCAACTGTAGGGATCAAGCCCCCACCACCACCACCACCATCCTCCCAGCTGTAGGGATTACCCCCCCACCACCATCCTCCCAACTGTAGGGATCACCCCCACCACCACCATCCTCCCAGCTGTAGGGATCACCCCCCACCACCACCCTCCCAGCTGTAGGGAGCACCCCCCCACCACCACCATCCTCCCAGCTGTAGCAATCACCCCCCCCCAGGGATCACCCCCCACCATCCTCCCAGCTGTACGGCTCACCCGCCCACCACCACCATCCTCCCAGCTGTAGGAATCACCCCCCCAGGGATCACCCCTCCCACCACCAAAATCCTCCCAGCTGTACGGATCACCTGCCCACCACCACCATCCTCCCAGCTGTAGGGAGCATCCCTCCGTTTTGGGGGAGCAATTGCAGCCTCACTGTGCTCGTCATACCCAGCCAGTGTGCCCGCCATATGCAGCCAGTGTGCTCGTCATACCCAGCCAGTGTGCCCGCCATATGCAGTCATTGTGCCCGTCATACGTAGCCATTGTGCCCGTCATACGCAGCCATTGTGCCCGTCATATGCAGCCACTTGTGCCCATCGTACGCAGTCAGTGTGCCCACTATTTGCAGCCACTTGTGCCCGTTATACACAGCCACTTCTGCCCATCAAATACAGTCATAGGGCCAGATTCAGGAAAGGTTACGCTGGCGGATCGAGTGATCCGCCAGCCTAACTGTGGCTTTGAGCCGGCGTTTCTGTTTTCTGTAACCAGAAAACAAGAAACGCCGGGTTGAAGTTCCGATGCGAGCAGCGTAACTGAGTTTCGCCATCGCATCGTTACTTCAACTTAAAAATGGCGCCGGGGGCGTTCCCGCCGATTTACGCTCAAAAAATATGTTAATGAGCGGAAATCGGCAATTCACGATCGAAATCCGGCGCGACGCAATGACGATACGACGTTTCCGGACGGGATACGCGGCGCATAGATATACCTACATGGGGTTGGAGTATCCTATGTTAGGTATAGGCGTCGTCATCGCGTCGGGAAAAAAAAAAAAAACGTCGCTTGCGTAAAACGGTCATGAATGGGAATGTGACGTCATTGACGTTCATTCACAGATTTTGGAGCATGCGCACGGGGATGTTTTGACACTCGACGCATGCGCAGTACGTTGGCGGCGGGATCGCGCGTAGTTAGCATACTACACGCCCCGTACCCGCGACATTTGAATTCCGCCGGCTCATTTGTGATGCGCTGCCGCAACTTTAGGAGCAAGTGCTTCGTGAATGACAGCACTTGCTCCTAAAATTTCGGCGGCGCAACGCAAATCAGAAGCGTTACTCCAGAGCAAAGATGCTCTGGAATACGTGACTCTGGCCCATATGCATCCCCCGGCTGTCACTTCACTAATCCCAAACAAACCCCCCCCCGGGGGGGGAACCGAGTGTGGCGACACTTATCGAATGACGACACTTCCTCCCCCGCTTCTGTAGCGGCGGCTGTGGCTCCTGTGTCCACTCGCCTCCTCAGGCTTCCTCCGCCATGTCTCCTTTTCCGCAAAAGCATTAGGCATCCAATAGGATCACCTAAAGCTTTGGCCAATCGGGAGACTGTTTTTTCTGACCTGCCTGCTGATTGGCAAGGAGGAACTTTAGTATTTCATGTGTCCGGTGTCTTGAAAGGGGCCGGGCACATGAATAGGGAGGAGGCAGAGGTGACGGGAGCGGTGTCCATGCATTGTAGGCCCACCATGCAACCATGCAGGGGCCACCACTGGTCTTTGATCTTTGTCAAGTGCTGGGGTCTGGATCACCTCCACTGCTTTTCCTCCAATCGGGCCAAAGAAGCTGAGTGTGAGTTTACCTATAGCCCTCACACTGGAGACTTGTACACCATCATCATGGCATCTCAGGATGGTGGGTACCAGGTCACGGGAGGGCAGAGCGCATGTATGACCCCATTTGGGGGTCACTGGTGGCTTAGGGAGAAGGAGAGGGCCCCTGGATGGATGTGGGAGAAGGAGACGGCACCTGGGTGTTTGGAGGAGGAGCGGGCCCCTGGGTGTCCGTGGGAGAAGGAGAGGGCACCTGGGTCTTTGGAGGAGGAGAAGAGGGTCCCTGGGTGGCTGGGGAAGAAGAAGAGGGTCCCTGGGTGGCTGAGGAAGAAGAAGAGGGTCCCTGGGTGGCTGGGGAAGAAGAAGAGCGTCCCTGGGTGGGTGGCTGGGGAAGAAGAAGAGGGTCCCTGGGTGGCTGGGGAAGAAGAAGAGCGTCCCTGGGTGGCTGGGGAAGAAGAAGAGGGTCCCTGGGTGGCTGGGAAGAAGAAGAGGGTCCTTGGGTGGCTGGGGAAGAAGAAGAGGGTCCCTAGGTGGCTGGGGGAGAAGGAGAGCGAACCTGGGTGGTTGGCAGAGAAGGAGTGAGCCCATGGCAGTTTGAAGAAAGAGATGGGCCAAAATTGGAAGAGCTAGTCCTTGGGTGGTTGGAGGAGGAGAGGGTGCCACCCAGGGGCGTTGCTAGGTGGCAAAAAGACCAGGGGCTTCAGCCCGAAGCCGGCCGGGGGGGGGGGGCGGTGGAGTGGTGCTGGGTTTTTTGGCTGGGCAGTGGGGTTGTGTGACCAACATGTCAGTGTGTGTGTGTCAGTACGTACACATACTGACATGTCTTGAGTTCTATGGCAGGGCTCAAAATTTCAAGTCCTGAGCCATTACACTAGCCAGACCTTAACAGTTACTCGCCATCAGTTGCCCCACCCAACCTCCCCATGCCCCACCTCTAAGTCTGCCCTTAAACACGCCCTTGTAAATTATCTCATGAAATTACACTGTTAAATTTTTTCAGCAGAATTAAGTTCCAAAAATAAATAACAACTTCTTTAGCAATATTAACATAAAGCATATTAGTACCCATCAAATGCAGCCTCATTGTGCCCATCAAATGCAGCTTTACAGTGCCCATGAATGCACACTCACTGTGTCCATCAATGCGGCCTCACTGTGTCCATCAATGCGGCCTCACTGTGCCCATCAAATGCAGCTTTATGGTGCCAATGATTGCAGCCTCACTGTGCCCATCAATGCACTCTCACTGTGCCCATCAATGCACTCTCACTTCAAAGGGCCCATGTGTCACCCCTGAACACCTGGATAGGAAGAAGGCTGGGGGCAGCATACAGAGGAACCAATGCCCTCCATTTTCCCACCCCTGTTCCTATTCCCCCATCACTGCTACCATTGCTCACTGTCACTCATCCCAGCCCAATGCTTTAGGGGGCCCATGTCTCACCCCTATACACCCACATAGGAGAAGCAGCGAGCGGCATATAGAGGAACCAATACCCTGCAGTCACGGCCATTGGTTCCTCTATATGCTGCCCGCTGCCTCTCCTATCCAGGTGTACAGGGGTGAGGCATGGCTCCCCTGAAGCATGGGGCTAGATGAGTGACAGTGAGCGGTGGTAGCAGTGATGGGGGAATGGGATGGGATCAGTGGCGGTGGGTTAGATGGTGTAAGTGGCAGCTGTGGTGGGGGGATGGGAACAGTGGTGGCTGTGAGGGGGGTTAGATCACTGGCAGTGGTGATGGTGAGGGGTGATGGGATCAGTGGTGGTGGTGGAATCAGTGGTGGTGGGGGGATGGGATCAGTGGTGGCTGTAAAGGAGGTAAGATCACTGGCAGGGGCGTGGCTTAGCGATGGCCGGGTGAAGACATTTCTCTCGTGAGCTCCTGGCTTCCCCCCGGCTCACCCTGGCATACAACTATCTTGATTGCTCACCGAATGCGGCATGCTAAACAGTAGAAGACCCAGACCTGGACCATCACCCCGCAGGAACCGTCCGATTACTCTACGGAGCGGCATCAGGAGATTCCTGTGTGATACCCAGAGCCCGTCAGCCGGCGCCATTACAGGGACTCCACGTGTGTCTCCCCCTTTGCTCCATACCACTCCCGCACTGACCCCTCTGCCCGAGATGGATACGGACCTGACTCAGGGGACCCCGCCGGCTCTTCGCCCGTCCATGCAGGGCCCGCCGCAACACCCAGGCGTCCTACCGGACGACCTCCGCTCCATCCTCCAGGCTCTCCCCACTAAGGCCGACATTGAGGATCTCGTCCGCCGCGTGGAGGAGGCCCACGGCCGAGACATGCAGGAGGTGAGGGAGGAGCTGCACACACTGTCCGATCGGGTGGAGACCGGGGAGGCCACGATCTCCGCGCTTGAACAGAGGGTGACAGCATTAGAGAACACCCAGGTGACACAGGCGAATACGGCCATAGATCTACAGCTCCACTTAGAGGATTTGGAGGACCGTAGCCGCCGCAACAACCTGAGGTTGCGGGGCCTGCCAGAGGCTACGGGCACGGAGGACCTGGCGGTTTCAGTGATAGCCATTTTTCAGGGATTACTGGGAGACTCGCCCCCCCCTCTCCTGGAGCTGGATCGGGTTCACAGGACTCTTGGTCCCAGACCTTCAGACCCAGACCGCCCTCGAGATGTACTTTGCCGGCTACACCGTTATGCCCACAAGGAGTTAATCTTACGAAAGGCTTGGGAGCAGAGGGATGTTAATTTTGATGGGGCAGCCATAAAGATCCTCCCGGACCTGTCCAGGGCTACATTGCAACGGAGGGCCATGCTGAGGCCGATTCTTGATCTAGCCAGGAGAGCGGGCTGTACTTATCGCTGGGGATACCCCCTAGCGGTCACTTTCCGCAAGATGTCGTCGTCCTTCACGGTCCGAACCCTAGCAGATCTGCCTGCCCTGTTCACCTTCTTGGGATCGGATCCAGTGGAGGTACCGAACTGGCTGGTTATTCTGCCCCGCCAGCCGAATCGCCCATGCGCCGGAGCGTATCGGGGTGGTTCAGCCCCTCGCCAGCAAAGATCCATCAGAAGAGCGCAAACACCATCTTCCGTGGAGGGGTCACGTCAGTCCTAGGCTTCCAGGCGATGCCCGGTACTGTCACTATGCACTGCACAGTTTTTGTTGTTTTTCTGTTCTGAGCCCCCCCTCACCCGTTGCCTGTTTTAGCGCTTACTGAGACCGTATCTCCCCTTTGTGATTGTGGCTGTTGATGCCCTTCCCTGAGAGGCCCGCCCTTCCCCCCCCCTGTTTTTAATCCACCCGCAGCCAGGGCTCCTGGAGCACTACCTGACTAGACACTGAGCTACTCATTGCACGAGACTATGCTCCCTACAGCCACAGATCGAGGCCCTGGATCCTGAGCCACTGCTCGCCTCCCCAGGTACCGTCTGGGTCGTGATAGCGGTAATGTGACTCCCTGAGGTCTGATGCACGGTCTTACTACTATATGTTATGGCTTTGGTTATGTATGTGGGCTTTGCTGGGTGGCTTTTGCTCACTCATGGCTAGATGCTCTTGGGGGGAGGGGGAGCGGCATTATGGATGATAACACCACTGAGCCCGCCACGTTGGGAGGGATCCGCGTTTGCTTTTAGGGGGATTCCCTGTGCCATAGAGGCCCCCACCTGGCTCTAACGCCGAGCACCCTGCAATTCATAGTTCCATGGGGCTCCTGCCCCCTAGCGGTTGATTTAATTTTTATTTTTGTCTAGTGACTCACATCCCTCCCTTGCCCCGCCTGAGGAGATTGCTTGAGTTGCGGTCCCGCTCTGGACCTCCGCTTCTGGGCATCTGCTGATGCGAGGCTCACTGTGGGGTGTGCCTATAGGGGTCTAGAGGGTTAATGTGACGCTCCCTGGTGGGGGGCCCTAGATGATTCGGCATCCGACGGGGGGATCGATTCTGTTCAGGGGCTCAGTGGTTGCTTACTTGACTTTAATACTGTGCAATATTATTTTTTACATGTTCCTGGTATCACTTATCTGATGTCAAATGTTATTCATGCTAGCATTTCAACTTGTTAAAACAAGAATAAACAATTTGTATGCCACTATGGTGGGTCCTGAGCCGGGGTGGCTGGGGGTGGCCGGTGAGACTCTCACTGGCTGTCTCTTTCCAATCCCCCACTTAGGCCGACACTCGAATACCAGCTTTTGGTCTGGTGAGTGTCCAGGCACGTTAGTGCCCACTCTTTTAGTTGTCTATACCTACCCACTTTCGTAGGTCTTTCGATAGTACTAATTACTCATTGTGGGAGGCGCCTGAGGCCTCAGACGCCTTCCCACCCCCCCCTTTTTTCTCCCTTTTTTTTTTCTCTTTCTTTCCTGTTCCCCCTTTTTTTTTTTTTTTCTCTTCTTCTCTTCTCTTCTGTCTTTTGTCTCTCTCCTTCTGCCTCCTTTTTCCCTCTTCTCCTTCTCTCTTTTTCTATCTGCCCCTTCTCTCCCCTGACCCCCCGCCT
Source organism: Rana kukunoris (assembly GCA_029574335.1). NCBI lineage: Eukaryota > Metazoa > Chordata > Amphibia > Anura > Ranidae > Rana > Rana kukunoris. The sequence continues at coordinate 101,213 of JAJQKJ010000876.1, read as the reverse complement.
CTCTCCTACCTCTCCCTCCATCTTCTTCTTGTTTCCCCCCCCTCCCCCGTAGACAAGGCAATGGACTCTATACGGGTTGTGTCTCTGAATGCCAGGGGTCTGAACACACCGGAAAAGAGGCGCATGCTCCTGAATGATTTGAAGAAGTCCCGAGCGGATGTCGCCTTGATTCAGGAGACTCATTTCAAACAGGACAAACTCCCAATTCTCAAAAGTAGACTCTTCCCCATGACCTATCACTCCACTAACCCCACAACCAAATCCAAGGGTGTTACTATCTTGCTTTCTAATAAGCTACCGTGGAAATGCCAAGCAGAACTACTAGATCCCGAGGGTCGGTTCGTCTTTGTGAAGGGCCTAGTGGGTACCACATTGATTACCTTCGCGACAATATATGCACCGAATGACCAACAAGCTAAATTCGTCTCCCACACGCTAGACAAACTATTGGACTTTGTAGAGGGCCAGTTGATCCTCGGAGGAGACTTTAACGCCCCCTTAATGCCTTCCTTGGATACTTCATCCGGGAGTTCGGTAATACCCCCGGCACAGAGGAAAAGGATAGCCAATTCACTACACAAAGCACAATTAGTAGATATATGGCGCTTGCAACATCCTGGGGAGCGTGACTACACGTTCTACTCCTCGCCCCATAAAGTATACTCTAGAATTGATTTTTTTTTGATCCCCCATAACCAGCTCCATGCCGTATCCGACTCGTCGATAAGTCATGTCACCTGGTCAGACCACGCACCCATTTCCCTGACGTATACCTTGGATGGAGGCATCTCAACTAGGCCGAAATTCTGGCGCCTGAATGAGAGCCTCCTTCAAACTCCGGAGGTTCTGGCGGATGTTTTGAAAGAGCTTCCCCTGTACTTCCGAGAAAATGACACCCAGGACTGTGACCCTGGGTCCCTCTGGGAAGCCCATAAATCGGTCATGAGAGGTGTTCTCATCAGACACGGAGCACGCATAAAGAGGGAACGTAACGCTCAACTCTCCACACTACTGACTAAACTCCAAACAGCTGAATCCCGACATAAACATAGGCCCGCGCCGGACTCGGAGACGGAATTGGGGACCTTGCGCAAACAAATTACGGACCTACTTCACTACAGGGCAAAGGCGGCGGTACAGATTTGTCGGAAAATAGGCTATGAATCGGGAAACAAATGCGGTAAGGTCCTGGCCAAGGCGGTTAAGGACCAAAAATTGGCAGCCTATATTCCCTACATTACCGGCCCTGGTGGAGGGAAGGTTACTCTGCCACAACATATATCGCAGGAATTCAGGGACTTTTACCACTCACTCTATAACCTACCAAACAGTGACCCGACGCAGGCAGACATTGACGAATACATATCGACTTCACAAATGCCCTCCCTTCCCCGGGACACCCTGGATGACTTGGAGACTCCGATTACGTTGGAGGAACTCCAACTTGCCCTTGGTTCCATGAAGCCAAACGGTTTCACCGTTCAATATTACAAGACCCTTCTTCCGATCCTAGGCCCGCGGATGGTCTCTTTCTTTAATACGATAGGGACAGGGTCACAGTTCCCCAGAGACACCCTTAAAGCCCATATCACACTGATCCATAAGGAGGGTAAGGACGCAGGGGCATGCGGGAGTTACAGACCGATCTCCCTCTTGAACACAGACTTAAAATTGTTCACCAAAATCCTGGCCAACCGCTTAGCGCACCACCTCCAATCCCTGTCACATCTAGACCAGGTGGGATTTGTCCCCACAAGGGAGGCCAGGGATAACACCATCAAGGTTTTGAACCTCGTACACCTGGCAAACGCAAACCGCACCCCATGCGTCTTTGTCAGTACTGATGCCGAAAAGGCGTTTGACAGAGTCAATTGGAAATTTATGCTCTCTGTCCTCCGACACATTGGGGTGGGGGGGCGGATGCTGTCCTGGATAGGTGGTATTTATTCAAACCCGACGGCTCAGGTGAAGGTGAACGGACTACTATCGGACCCATTCCCTATAACAAATGGCACGAGACAGGGGTGCCCGCTTTCCCCTCTTCTCTTTGCCCTCTCCCTGGAGCCATTTTTATGTAGAATTAGGCTGAATCCCGACATACAAGGTCTTAAGACAGGTGACCTGCAATGCAAGGTCTCTGCTTACGCAGATGATCTCCTCTTCTCTCTGACAAACCCAACGATCTCTCTGCCGAACCTTCTGAGGGAATTCCACGTATATGGCACCGTCTCGAACCTCAAAATAAATTTTTCCAAGTCAGAGGCTATGGGGGTGGCTATTCCCTCCCAGTGCATCTCCACCATTCAGGCGAGTTTCCCCTTTCGGTGGACGAATACAGCCCTCAAATACTTGGGAACGTTGATTCCGTCGGACCTGTCACGCGTCTTTGCTCTTAACTTCCCCCCACTACTAGTAACGACCCGCTCCCTACTTGACAAATGGCACACGGGACTACACTCCTGGTTCGGCAGATGTAACCTCATAAAGATGTGTATCCTCCCCAAATTCTTGTATCTGCTCCAGGCCCTCCCCATCCGGATCCCCACTTCCTTCCTTAAACAAGTGCAGGGTATCTTTGCGCGTTTTATATGGGCCCAGAAGAAGCCCAGATTGAGCAGAATCCAAATGTCCTTACCCAAACAGAACGGAGGCCTGGCCGTACCCAACATCAAACGATATTACCATGCTGCCTATTTGAGTAGAATAATAGACTGGAGACGCAACAGTACACACAAATTGTGGATTCAAATCGAGCAATCCCAGACCACGATCCCTTTAAAAAGTGCAATGTGGTGCTTTGACGCTCTTCCCCCACGATTAAAATCTCACCCTTTGATAGGGACTACGTTAAAATGTAGCTCACAAGTGACCCTGAAGTCGCTTTTGTCATCCAGGGCCTCTCCGCTGCTCCCTGTCCTTGGACACCCAGACTTTTCACCAGGCCTTAGCCCTACGGAATACCCGGGTCTCAGAGCGATGGGACGGGAGCAGGCATCTCAGTTTGTGACGTTGGGTCGCTGGCCCTCATTAGCTGAATTGACAGACCCCGCGGGTGACTATAGCCTCCCCTTCTGTAACGCGGTGCGATTGCACCACTTCCTTCATTCTATCCCCGACCCGCAGAAGTTCTCGCGGCCACTGACAACCTTTGAGGATTGCTGCTCGGATGCCGGGCCTGCGTCAAAGACTTTTTCGCAGATGTACTCTCTCTTAAATTCTCCTCCTATGCAACCTGACTTGCGATGCTTAGAGAGATGGGAGGCGGACCTGAACCGGACCTTCTCGGAGGTACAGAAACAACGTATTGTCACCCTAGCTATAAAGTCTTCCTCTTGCACTAGAATTCAGGAAACTAATTTTAAACTTTTTGCCAGATGGTACCTTACACCCACCAGGCTGCATGTGTGCTTCCCGTCTACCTCGGACCGCTGTTGGCGGTGCGGGGTGGACGCGGGCTCACTACTGCATGTTTTCTGGTCCTGCCCAAAATTGACGAGCTTCTGGTCAGAGGTTCGTCGTATCACACAAAAGTTTACGGAATACGAGATTCCAGATGATGCTTCCTTTTTTCTCCTACACCTGTCAACGATACCTATTAAATCCTACAAAAAATCGTTGGTATGCCACCTCCTGAATGCAGCCAAGGCGTGCATTCCCCTCTATTGGAAGCAGCAGTGCCCACCGACTGTTGGCTGCTGGCTGCGGAAGGTAGAGGAAACACGAAAGATGGAGGACTTGATTCTTACTGCACAGCACAAGCATGAGACCTTTACTGAGGTATGGGGCATCTGGAATATTTTTATTTTCTCGGATGAGGGAGTCTCTCTGATGGGGTCTTAGAGTCGCTCCGGCCAGAGGCGACATGGCCTTTCACGGTCCTTGACTTGCCTACGTCCCCCCCTTCTTTTGTTTCCTCTTCTTCCTACTTCACTTGTTATCACCTTAATTTCCTATTAATATAAAATTGAACACGGAGAGGTTCCTACTCATTGTTGTTATCCCTACTTGATAGAATTGCAATGAGAATGTTGGTTGATCTCTTGCTACGTAGGTGCCCATACAGTACCATACCATTGGGATGTTTGAAATGTCCATAAACACTTTTGTACTTGTTTATTTTACATTCTGATAAAATGTATATCTCTGTTAGGGCTTGTTCACACTATCAGTTTTCCTTCAGGTTTTTCTCTTCAGGTTTACCAAATCCATCTAATATGAGGTCTAACCTCAAGAGTCTCAATTTGTATGCAATCAGGCAGGCCCTTGCACTACATGGTTTTGGTAAACCTGAAGAGAAAAACCTGAAGGAAAACTGATAGTGTGAACAAGCCCTTATACTGTTGGAACTTCTCCACATGTGTTTTCTCAATAAAATATATATTTGAAAAAAAATAAAAAAGATCACTGGCAGTGGTGATGTATGGGGGGTGGGATCTGTGGTTGTGGTGGGATCAGTAGTGGTGGTGACATCGGTGGTGGTGGTGGGATCAGTAGTGGTGGTGACATCGGTGGTGGTGGGTGGGATTAATGGCAGGGGTGGTGATATAGGGATAAGATCTGTGGTGGTGAGGGGATGCTCCTGTGTCATGGGATCTCCTGCAGAGGGGAGGGCTCCTCCACCTTCACTGCATTGGTGTCAGCTGAGCTGACTTTCCCTTCCAGCATGTTACAAGTCTTTTCTTTTCCTGAGGCGGGCAAACAAAGGCCCCCCCCTCCCGGGGGTTGCTTTGCTTGCGCCTTCAAAGGACTTCTCCCTCCTGGGCTATCGTCATTTCCCCACCCTCACAGCTCCCCTTCCCCACAGTATCTGTGTCCTGGGCTGCCTGCTCATACTGAGGGGATGGCACATGGCAGTAGCTGGAGATGGGATCATGGGATGTCGTCCTGCCAACATCTTGAAGCTTCACTGCTCGCACCTGGTGTTGTCACTGGACCGCGAACACACAGCGTGACATCCCCGCGAACACACAGTGTAACATCCCCGCACACACAGCGTGACACCCCCGCTGTGTGCAATAAAACATAACAAGAGGAGGAGAGAGAGGCAGGGGAAGAAGATCGCAGGCAGCCTCGGCATCTCCCGCCATCACATTCAGTATTTCCCCACCGCACTGTGATTGGGCGTACAACGGTCATGTGCGGAGGCGGGACTTCAAGACGAGTGCAGACAGGCCAGCCCCACGCCGCACATGACCCGCATACTCCCAATCACAGGGCGCCTGAGCCCGGAGTCAACAACAACAAACATGGCGGCGAGATCTGCTCTACGATGACTCGGGCTGGTGATTAAAAACTCCATGCCCGAGACTCGGGGCTTTTCAGGGCCACATTCGGGGCTCCAGACACCCTAGCCAGGGGCTAACGACGCCTCTGGACTGCCACCCTTCTTCCCTGAGGATGAGGACACCCTTCTCTCTCTAAAGGTATGGGTCACCCTTCTCTCCCCCGGAGGATGGGGACACCCTTCTCTTCCCCCGGAGGACGGGGACACCCTTCTCTTCCCCTGGAGGACGGGGACACCCTTCTCTTCCCCCGGAGGACGGGGACACCCTTCTCTTCCCACGGAGGACGGGGACACCCTTCTCTTCCCACGGAGGACGGGGACACCCTTCTCTTCCCACGGAGGACGGGGACACCCTTCTCTTCTCCCGGAGGACAGGGACACCATTTTTTCCCCCGGAGGACGAGGACACCCTTCTCTTCCCATGGAGGACGGGGACACCCTTCTCTTCCCCCGGAGGACGGGGACACCCTTCTCTTCCCCCGAAGGACGGGGACACCCTTCTCTTCCCACGGAGGACGGGGACACCCTTCTCTTCCCCCGGAGGACGGGGACACCCTTCTCTTCCCCCGGAGGACGGGGACACCCTTCTCTTCCCCCGGAGGACGGGGACACCCTTCTCTTCCCACGGAGGACGGGGACACCCTTCTCTTCCCACGGAGGACGGGGACACCCTTCTCTTCCCACGGAGGATGGGGACACCCTTCTCTTCCCACGGAGGATGGGGACACCCTTCTCTTTCCACGGAGGATGGGGACACCCTTCTCTTCCCCCGGAGGACAGGGACACCCTTCTCTTCCCACGGAGGACGGGGACACCCTTCTCTTCCCCTGGAGGACGGGGACACCCTTCTCTTCCCCCGGAGGACGGGGACACCCTTCTCTTCCCACGGAGGACGGGGACACCCTTCTCTTCCCACGGAGGATGGGGACACCCTTCTCTTCCCCCGGAGGACAGGGACACCATTTTTTCCCCCGGAGGACGAGGACACCATTCTCTCCCCAGAGGACGAGGACATGGGGTACGAGGGATAGAGGCGCATGGGGGACCAGAGCATCATGGGGGGGATAGAGGAGCAGGAGAGGAACAGAGAAGCGGGGGGGGCAGAGAAGCATGAGGGTACAGAGGAGCATGGGGGGGATAGAGAAGCATATTGGGGAACAGAGAAGCAGGGGGAGGACCAGAGGAGCAGGGAGGGGGACAGAGGAGCATGGGGGCCGGCCGCCATGGGAGAGACCTGTCAAAGTGAAGTCCAGGGCAATATTTTTGTCCGAGTCCAGCCCTGGTGTCCCCATCCTCCGGGGGAAAGAATGTTGTCCCTATCCTCCGGGGAAAAGAATGTTGTCCCTGTCCTCCGGGGGAAATAATGGTGCCCCAGTCCTCCGGGGGAGAGAAGGGTGTCCCCGTCCTCCGGGGGAGAGAAGGGTGTCCCCGTCCTCCGGGGGAGAGAAGGGTGTCCCCGTCCTCCGGGGGAGAGAATGGTGTCCCCGTCCTCCGGGGGAGAGAATGGTGTCCCCGTCCTCCGGGGGAGAGAAGGGTGACCCCTACCTCTAGAGAGAGAAGGGTGTCCTCATCCTCAAGGAAGAAGGGTGGCACCCTCTCCTCCTCCAACTACCCAAGGACTAGCTCTTCCAATTTTGGCCCATCTCCTTCTTTAAACAGCCATGGGCTCACTCCTTCTCTGCCAACCACCCAGGTTCGCTCTCCTTCTCCCCCAGCCACCTAGGGACCCTCTTCTTCTTCCCCAGCCACCCAGGGACCCTCTTCTCCTCCTCCAAAGACACAGGTGCCCTCTCCTTCTCCCACGGACACCCAGGGGCCCTCTCCTCCTCCAAACACCCATGTGCCGTCTCCTTCTCCCACGTCCACCCAGGGGCCCTCTCCTTCTCCCTAAGCCACCAGTAACCCTCAAATGGGGTCATACATGCGCTCTGCCCTCCCGTGACCTGGTACCCACCATCCTGGGATGCCATGATGATGATGATGGTGTACAAGTCTCCAGTGTGAGGGCTATAGGTAAACTCGCACTCAGCTTCTTTGGCCTGATTGGAGGAAAAGCAGCGGAGGCGATCCAGACCCCAGCACTTGACAAAGATCAAAGACCAGTGGTGGCCCCTGCATGGTTGCATGGTGGGATCCCTACAGTTGGGAGGATGGTGGTGGTGGTGGTGGGAGCTTGATCCCTACAGTTGGGAGGATGGTGGTGGTGGGTGATCCCTACAGTTGGGAGGATGGTGGGGGGTGATCCCTACAGCTAGGAGGATGGTGGGGGGATGATCCCTACAGCTGGGAGGATGGTGTGGGTGGGGGGATGATCCCTACTGCTGGGAGGATGGTAGTGGGGTGGGGGGGTGATCCCTACAGCTGGGAGGATGGTCCCGTGTACATGGAGCCTAAAAAAAAAAATTAAAATACAGAAGAGCGGAACTTTACTTTTTGGGTAACGTTTCAATTAAAAGTTAAATCAAACCTAAAGTTCCACTTTAAACTGTCCTATTGAAATGAGTAATGAAATGCAAATTTGTTTGTTGGTCAGGTATTCAGACGCTCTCCTCCTAAATACACATTTTCTTGACAGTCTTTAATATTGCGCACACCCGCGCAACGTCGAAAAACAATGTAACATGTTATTATACATGGCTATTGATGCTTTAAAAGCCTCCACCCGCCCACCCGAGTCTATGTTTTTCATGGACTTCAATAAGCCTGTGCTTAAGGACGGGGCTGGAGGCGGTGCTGGAGATAATGTCATTCAGAATGTTGCTCCGCCTTCGCCCGCCCATCCGAGTCTATGTTTTTCTCGGACCTCAATAAGCCTGTGCTTAGGGACGGGGCTGGAGGCGGTGCTGGCGGTGATGTAATTGAGAATCCAGCTCCGCCTCCACCCGCCCACCCGAGTCGAGGATTTTTATAGACGAAAAAGGCGTCTGCGCATGCGTGGCGCATGCCCTGTGGACCCGCGATCAGCTGTGCTCTGACGTACGATTTTTTCATAGGTCCGATGAAATTTTACATCACTGGTAGTGATAATGAGGAGACAAAGTTTGAAAAGTGATGGAAAAAGTTATTTATGTAATTAGGAAGTAAACTCTGCTGAAAAAATATTGCCCCCTGATGTGCAAAGTAAAGGCATAATGTGCTAGTATACTTTGCATACTAGCACATTACGTGACGCTTACCTGCAAATTAAGCCTGCATCATCCCCGCTGCAGGCCGCATCCATCTTTGCCCCTCTTCCTTCTGTGTGACTGGCTGGAGCTGTGTGACGTCACTCGCACAGACGGCCGTTCCTTCAGAACACAAGTGCCGATGACATCATCAGCGCAGTATACAGTAAATATCTCCTGAACGGCACACGTTTAGGAGATATTTACAGTACCTATAGGTAAGCTTTATTCTAGGCTTACCTATAGGTACAAATTACACAGGGAGGTTCGCAACCTCTTTACCCACTTCAGCCCCGGACCACATTACTGCTCAATGACCGGGCCCGTTTTTGCGATTCGGCACTGCGTCGCTTTAACTGACAATTGCGCGGTCGTGCGATGTGGCTCACAAACAAAATTGGCGTCCTTTTTTTCCCACAAATAGAGCATTCTTTTGGTGGTACTTGATCACCTCTGTGCTTTTTATTTTTTGCGCTATAAACAAAAATAAAGTGGCAATTTTGAAAAAAATGAATATTTTTTACTTTTTGCTGTAATAAATATCCCCAAAAATATATAAAAAAAAAAAAATTTTCCCTCAGTTTAGGCCGATACGTATTCTTCTCCTTTTTTTAATAAAAAAAAATCGCAATAAGCGTTTATTGATTGGTTTTCACAAAAGTTATAAAGTTTACAATATTGGGGATAGTTTTATGGCATTTTTATTAATATTTTTTTTTACTACTAAAAATCAGACATTATGGCGGACACTTTTGGGACCATTGCCATTTTTATAGTGATCAGTGCTATAAAAATGCATTGATTACTAGGGTTGTCCCGATACCACTTTTTTAGGACCGAGTGCAAGTACCGATACTTTTTTTTCATGTACTCGCCGATACAGATTACTGATACTTTTTTTTAAAATGTGTCCCCAAATGCAGCCATGTCCCCCCACGAATGCAGCCATGTCCCCCCACGAATGCAGCCATGTCCCCCACAGATGCAGCCATGTCCCCCACGAATGCAGCCATGTCCCCCCACGAATGCAGCCATGTCCCTCCACGAATGCAGCCATGTCCCCCACAGATATGCAGCCATGTCCCCCACAGATATGCAGCCATGTCCCCCACAGATATGCAGCCATGTCCCCCACAGATATGCAGCCATGTCCCCCACAAATATGCAGCCATGTCCCCCACAGATATGCAGCCATGTCCCCCACAGATATGCAGCCATATCCCCCACAGATATGCAGCCATGTCCCCCACAGATATGCAGCCATGTCCCCCACAGATATGCAGCCATGTCCCCCACAGATATGCAGCCATGTCCCCCACAGATATGCAACCATGTCCCCCACAGATATGCAGCCATGCCCCCCCAGTAATGCAGCCATGTCTCCCACAGATGCAGCCATGTACCCCACAGATATGCAGCCATGTCCCCCACAGATATGCAGCCATGTCCACCACAGATATGCAGCAATGTCTCCCCATACCGTAGATGCAGATGCCGCTGCTTAGTTAATCAGTGCAGGGAACATTACAGCTTTCATTTGAATAGCTGTGTGTTTCCCGCCGTGCTGCGTATAGACACTCCCCCTTGCTCTGGCAGTTTGATGGACAGATCACCCGTCCAATCCTGGGGACGGGTGATCTGTCTATCAAACTGCCAGAGCAAGGGGGAGTGTCTATACGCGACGCGGCGGGAAACAAACACCTATTCAAATGAAAGCTGTAATGTTCCCCGCGCTAATTAACTAGGATTTGCGGCCGTGGGGGGTAGTTTCAGATCTGGCATCGGGGGCATTTGTGGGAGTACAAGTACTCCTGCAAATGCTCAGTATCGGTCCCGATACTGGTATCGGTATTGGGACAACCCTATTGATTACTATAAAAATGCCACTGGCAGGGAAGGGGTTAACACTAGGGGGCGAGAAAGGGGTTTAGCATGTTCCCTGGGTGTGTTCTAACTGAAGGGGGGGTGGACGGACTAGGGGAAATGACAGATCGCTGTTCATACATTGTATGTACAGAAGATCAGTAATTTCTCCCCTGACAAGACCGGGAGCTGTGTGTTTAGACATACAGCTCCCGGTCCTCACTCTGTAACGAGCATTCGTAGGTGCCTGGCGGCGATCGCGCGTGTCGTGCATGCGCCGCGGGATCAGGGACGAGCAGGGGGCCTGCGCAAGCCCCTATTGGCTGCTGGGAGAGATGGCGTTTAGCTACATGATCTCGCCCAGCAGAGCCGACCTGCCACCATATAACTGCGGCGGCCGGTCGGCAAGCAGTTAACCACTTCCATACGCACACCCACATCTGACGTCGCTGACTTTCAGTGGGGATATGTGAATGATGGGTGCAGCTACAGGCATCATCCACACAACATTCTTCCTAGCCGGCGATTCTGTGCATAAGAATGATCATAGCGGCAGTCTGGCTGCTTGATCATTCTTATAGGCGACGGGACGCCCCCCCCTCCCGCCACCATCCGGTGCTTCTTCCGGTGCCATTGGGGGCCCAGAGAAAGAATCGGCTGGCCCCCGGATGACGACGATAGAGATTTCCAGTCATCTCTATGACCGTTGGAGGCCCGGGTGTGACATTACGCTGCTGTCAACATGAGATCGTTGTTTATTTTTCTCAATCTCATGCTTTCCAGCCTGGAGGAGAGATATGGGGTCTTATTGACCCCGCATCTCTCCATAAAGAGGACCTGTCACAAAAGATTCCTATTACAAGGGATGTTTACATTCCTTGTAATAGGAATAACAGTGATAAAAAAGTGTAAAAATAAAAAAAAATAAGTAAAAAAACAAACAAAAACATTTTTTAAAACACCCCTGTCCCCGGTAGCTTGCGCTAACAAGCGAACACACACGTAAGTTCCGCCCACATATGTAAACGCTGTTAAAACCACGAAATTGAGGTATCGCCGTGTGCGCTAGAGCGCGAGCAACAATTCTAGCACTAGATCTCCTCTGTAACCCTAAACTGGTAACCTGTAAAAAAAATTAAAGTGTCACCTATGGAGATTATTAAGTACCGAAGTTTGGCGCCATACCATAGCGTGTTAGGTATCTATTTACTCTGCGTAACATTATCTTTCACATCATACAAAAAAATTGGGCTAACTTTACTGTCTCTATGACCGTCGGAGGCCCGAGCGCGATGTGATGACGTCACGCCCAGGTACTCGTAACTAAACAAACCACAATTGCGGCTAGTTTAAATGAGATCTGTGATTTTTTTTTTACAATCTCATTCTTTCCAGCCTGGAGGAGAGATGCGGCGTCTTTTTGACCCCGCATCTCTCCTTAAAGAGGACCTGTCACACACTAGTCCTATTACAAGGAATGTTTACATTCCTTGTAATAGGAATGAAAGCGATCGAAAAAAAAAGTGTAAAAAAAAAAAAAAAAAACATTTAATTAACTAAAACGCCCCTGTCACCGGTAGCTCGCGCGCAGAAGCGCACACACACGTAAGTCCCGCCCACGTATGTAAACGTTGTTCAAACCACACATGTGAGGTTTTGCCACGTGCATTAGAGTGTGTGCAACAATTCTAGATCTCCTCTGTAACTCTAAACTGGTAACCTGTAAAAAATTTCAAGCGTCGCCTATGGAGATTTTTGGCGCCATTCCATGAGTTTGCGCAATTTTAAAGCGTGACATTATTTTTTTTTAACAAACAAAGCTTTATTGTTAAAGAAAGTCATGTAGTACAGTATATCTCTTGACATCAGTGGTGTATTTAGGTTTTGTGCTGCCCTAGGCTTGACTAAACTCGTGCACCCCCTAATTTAAAAATGATCCACCCCCTTCCTGTCAATACCACACCCCTTTCCGTTTAAGACCAACCCTGACATTTTCGAGTGGGGACACAATGCCTGGATGGGGGAATGGATTCCCTTTAATTTGCGTAGATTTCCTATCACTTCCTGTTTAACTATGGGGCAGAAAGTGAAGGAAAATCTAACCATTCTAACACATGAATATGCTTTGATCTAAACCATTCCATTGTAGCTCTGGCTGTATGTTTAGGGTGGTTGCCCTGCTGGAATGTGAACCTCCACCCCAGTCTCAAGTCTTTTGCAGACTCTAAGGCCGCGTACACACGATCGGTCAAAACCAATGAAAACGGACTGAAGGTCTGTTTCATCGGTCCAAACCGATCATGTGTGGGCCCCATCGGTCAGTTATCCTTCGGTCGAAAAAAAGAGAACTTGCTTTAAGATTTAACCAATGGACGCCTAACTGATAGGTCAAAACTAGGGGTGCAACGGATCAAAAAACTCATGGTTCAGATCGTTCCTCGGATCAGGAGTCACGGGTCAGATTATTTTTCGGATCGGCAAAAAAAAAAAAAAATATTCTCCCCCACTGTAATATCCACATCTCCCCCCCCCCCCACTGTAATATCCACATCGCCTCTCCCCCACTGTAATATCCACATCGCCTCTCACCCACTGTAATATCCACATCGCCTCTCACCCACTGTAATATCCACATCTCCTCTCCCCCACTGTAATATCCACATCTCTCCCCACTGCAGTGGTGTCATTAGGGTTGGTGTCACCCGGTGCAGAATAAAATAGTGTCACCCCCCACCAACTATAGTCCCCCCTTAGTAAAGAACCCCCTTGGTGCAGACACCCGCATCGGTACAGACACCCCCCCCCCAGGTAGTAACAGGCAGACACCCCCATAGGTAGTACCAGGCAGACACCACCCTCCCATGTAGTAACAGGCAGACACCACCCCCCAGGTAGTAACAGGCAGACACCACCCCCAGGTAGTAACAGGCAGACACCCCCCAGGTAGTAACAGGCAGACACCCCCCAGGTAGTAACAGGCAGACACCCCCCCAGGTAGTAACAGGCAGACACCCCCCAGTTAGTAACAGGCAGACCCCCCAGGTAGTAACAGGCAGACCCCCCCCCCGGGTAGTAACAGGCAGACACCCCCCCCAGGTAGTAACAGGCAGACACCCCTCAGGTACTAACAGGCAGACACCCCCCCCAGGTAGTAACAGGCAGACACCCCCCAGGTAGTAACAGGCAGATACCCCCCAGGTAGTAACAAGCAGACCCCCCTAGGTAGAAACAGGCAGACACCCCCCAGATAGTACAGGCAGACCCCCCATTTAGTGCAGACAGACCCCCCCCTAGGTAGTACTCCCAGCGGTGTGTCCCACGAGTGATGGCTCCTCCTCCTCTGTGGTTGTAAACAGAGAGGAGGGCCGCCGCCGGGTGTACCAAGATGGCCGCGGCTCCGGAGCTAGGCCGAAGCCGCAGAGGACAGACCGTGGGACACACCGCTGGGAGTACTACCTGGGGGGTCTGTCTGCACTACCTGGCGGGGTCTGTCTGCACTGAAGCAAGGACTATTTAGAAGGGAGGACCAGTAATCAGGAGAGAAAACTCATTATTAAAGGACAGGACTAGTGATCACAGGAGTTTATAAAATATCAGAACAGGGGGGTGGACTAATAATAGGAGGAAATAACTAATATAATAATATCATATCATAAATATTTTAAGGAGCAGGGGATTAATCAGAGGAAAAAGACTAGTTGTCAGAGATGATTGAGAACTAATCTTTCCAGCATTGGATTAATGTTAGGAGAGGACTAGTTATCTGGGGGGCACATTAGGGTTAGGCTAGTAATCACAGGAGATGACTAATAAGAATAAGGGAGGACTAGTTATCAGAGGCAATAGAGGAAAGGACTAGTTATCAGAAAAGATGACTAATGATACCTGGAGAGGACTAATATTAACAGGAGAGGACTAATAATCAGGGAAGAGAACTAGTTATCAGGGGAGAGGACTAATAAGCATAGGAAATTAATAGTCATCGATAGTTATCAATATTTGAAGGAGATTATTATTTTTATTAGCATACTTATCAGACGAGGGAAATTCATCAAAGGGGATGGATAGCTATCAGGGGAGAGGACTACTAACCAGAGGAGAGAACAGCTAACCAGAGAAGAAGACTCGTTATCAGAAGAGAGGAATCATTTTAAGAGATTATCAATATTTACAGCAGGGGTGGGGAACCTCCGGCCCCCGGGCCGCAATCATTCCATCCGCCCAACCCCCCCGTGCCACTGAGTGTGTGTCCGTGGAGCTGTCAGAAGGAGCCGATGTTTACCTTGTAGTTCCGGCTCCTTCTGACAGTGAGAGTCACAGGCATAGTGCAATTAATATCACTCCGCCTGTGAGAGAAGGCGCCGTACAGGTGAAGCAGCGGTTTTCTCTCTAATACAGCCGCTGCTTTCTCTGTACGGCGCCTTCTCTCACAGGCAGAGTGCATTTCATATCACTCTGCGCCTGTGCGCACTGGGATCAATAAATTTCCACAGTGACGCCGCAGGCCGCAGCCCGCCCACGGAGCCCAGGCCCCAGAAGCACCACAGAGCCCAGCAGCCCCACAAAGCCCATAAGCACCACAGAGCTCAGCAGCCCAACAGAGCCCAGCAGCACCACAGAGCCCGCCAGCCCCACAGAGCCCAGCAGCCCCACAGAGCCCAGCATCACCACAGAGCCCAGCAGCACCACAGAGCCAGCAGCCCCACAGAGCCCAGCAGCCCCACAGAGCCCAGCAGCCCCACAGAGCCCAGCAGCACCACAGAGCCCAGCAGCACCACAGAGCCAGTACCACAGAGCCCAGTACCACAGAGCCCAGCACCACAGAGCCCAGCACCACCGGCACCACAGAGCCAGTACAACAGAGCCCAGCACCACCGGCACCACAGAGCCAGTACCACAGAGCCCAGTACCACAGAGCCCAGCACCACAGAGCCCAGCACCACAGAGCCAGCACCACAGAGCCCAGCACCACAGAGCCCAGCACCACAGAGCTCAGCACCACAGAGCCAGCACCACAGAGCTCAGCACCACCAGCACCACAGAGCCAGTACCACAGAGCCCAGCACCAGAGAGCCAGCACCACAGAGCCAGCACCACAGAGCCCAGTACCACAGAGCCCGCACCACCGGAACCAGGGATTGAGGTGAGGATTGCATTGTGCTTTATGGGGGGTGAGGGAATGCAGATTGTGCTTTGGGGATTGGGGGAATCGCATTGTGGGGATTGTGTTTTTGAATTTCTACCATGACACAAAAACGTATACGTCTGGCATGCATTTTTTGACCAAATGTTTGACCAAATATAACAGGCTAATTTTTAAGTTGATCATTTTGTATGGCCCCCGAATGATGTTACAAAAATCCAAATGGCCCTTGGCAGAAAAAAGGTTCCCTTACCCCTGATTTACAGGAAAGGACTAAAATTCAGAAGAGAAATTAATAAAATAACTAATGACCAGCGGAACAAGCTTTTAATCACAGGAGAGAACTAATATTCACAGTAAAGGACTAATAATAATAATAAGTAAAAACAAATAATGACAGGGAGACTAGCAAGGAGTAGCAAGGGACTAATAATGCTGGGGAAAAGAGGGCTGTTAAAGAGGATAGGGTAAGCGAATATGAGTGTGTAAGGGACAAGTTATCATAAGAGCAGACAATCTTTCCCAGGAGAAGAAATGACCTAGTAACCAGACAGAAGGCCTAGTTATCAGAGAAGATGGCTAATAATCAGAGTAAAAAAATAATTATCACTGGAGACAACTAATAATTAGAGATGACTAACATAAAGAGAAAAAACAATGGCCCGGATTCACAAAGCACTTGCGCCGACATATCTCCAGATACGCCCCGTAAGTGCAAATATGCGCCTGCCGTATCTGTGCTCCATTGATTTTCTATTCAAATATGCAAATAAGGGAGATACGGCGTTCACAAATGTACTTGCGCTTGACGCAGGCTACGCGATGTGTGCGTAAGTTGTACATCCAGCGCAAAGTTATTCCCCATAAAGCAGGTGTACCTCAGCAGCACCGTTACGGATGAGCTGAGCAACCACACTTGCAGGACAACACATCCGTATGCCAACATGCCAGGGGTAGCCATGGTCATAGCACTACTGCGTCCATAGGCACAGAGGAGGGCACGGGAGAGGATATACCGAACGTGCATGAACATCTTTGGCATGGGGGAATCGGAGGTGTATCGCATCTTCAGATTCAGCCCTGATGCCATCCTGGAATTAGCCACAGCCCTGCATGATGACATCACCAGCCAGACACAACGCTCACATGCAGTGCAGCCACTGGTCAAGGTACTGGCAACACTCCATTTCCTTGCCAGTGGATTTTTCCAACGTACAAGTGGAGTTGTGGCTGGGATGTCACAATCCACCATGAGCAGATGCATGCACCAGGTTGTCCCCGCCATCCTCAGTCCCACCACATCATTAACCCACCCATGAGCATCTGCGGCAGAAGGCAATGCAGGATTTCTACAGAATTGCTGAATTCCCACATCAGCAACGCCACACCAAGGCACCAATGATGTTGCTGTCCATTCATACGGTCGTGGTGGTAACCTCTCCCCGACGACCCAAGGTGACATGCCTTGCAGGCAGGAATGCCACCCACACATTCACACACTCACACACCAGTCACACCAGGCAAACGCTGCCCCGCGAAAGGGGTGTCCGGGCAAAACTGCTGCACTCCTCACCGTGTGCAGTGACAAAACATTAAACAAAAAAAAGTATCATGCCCTTACAGGAGGATGGCACATACTTCTGTGCACGTCCAACAAAAACAAAAAATAAAGCTCATAATCTGAGCAAAATAAATCAGAGAACAATCATTTGCCCTCTCGTGGGCCAGGCCTGGTGTCCTCAATTGTCTGGGGGAAACTCAGGTGGGGGGGTGGGGCATCATGAGAAGGCTCATCCCCTGGTCTGTCGCTCCTGCCTCTCATGGCAGATGTAGCCTGCATGCCCTCCAACGCAACAGCAATGCGGGTCAGAACAGTGTTGGCAGCTGCCTGCATCTGCAGCTTGCGGGCGTTGGTCTGCCGCTGGAGGTGCCTGTTTTGCCAACCCTCTGCCTGGATGGCAGCAGTGTTGGCCTGGACAGCCTCCCCTAGGCTCTACACCTCTGCCAGGATCTCAGATGCTGTGGCCTGCAGCTCCACAATAGCCGCAGTGGGCTGGTCCTGGGTGGCCTGCATGTCCCCAGATGACGAGGGACCCCATGCTAACATATGCTGATGCATGGCATCCAGGGTCTCGCTTTGGTCACAGAGGCTTGTGACCATGGCTGCACAGTTGGCATTGATGTCCTGCAGGCTGTCCGTTATGGCCTGCTGACTGAGGCACTGCTGCTTATCTGAGGACCCAGCAAAAGAGGCCAGGCTGTCAGCCACTCTATGCAGGTCACCAGCAATATTGGCTATGTGGCGCGTCTGCCTGGCCTGCTCCCTCTCAAGCCCTTCTTGGAGGGAACCGGCTACCCCCCTAGTCTTGGCCAGAGCCTTTCTAGGGGAAGTAGCCGGTTGAGTCCGCCTGGATGGGGTAGCCCTGGAGGGGGTTCCCCTGGATGGGGTAGCCCTGGAGGGGGTTCCCCTGATGGGTGTGGAGGTCTCTGAGGGTCCGGGGAAAATGGAGGCCTCATCAAAGTAGAGGCATTCCTCGAGATGGAGATCCACCGGCTCCTCCTCAACCACCTCTAGAGCAGAGGTGTGGGCACTCCCCTCCACCGATTTTACATGGCTTCCCAGGGGGTCTGATGTTACGGGGATGGCGTGGGTCGGACACCGGAAGACGATGGCCCAGCTCCCTCCAGCACATCTGTGGATAACACAAAACATTCACATGTTGGTGGACCCACACACTTGTCACATGTTCCCTTCCACCCCCTCACATGCTACACACCGGATGGGGGATAAAACACACTTACCCCTTGTGGCAAACCTAGCCAATTCTAGAACGCTGGACGTTACATGTCAAAAGGTTGTCTGTATTATATGCTATGTATTCTGCTGGGTCTTATGTGGGCATAGTAATTCATATGCTGGCAGCTGTAAGCCACTAGCATTCAAGTACTTAGTTTTATGTTGCCCAATCAGTGTTCGGCAGTTTTAAACCGAACTCCCACAACACATAACCCCAGACCCCAGCTATCAACCGACTTTTCCCTTGTGCAGCAATGCCTGATGGGAGAATTATCCAAACTGTTAAGTTCCCCATCTGGTCCTCCCTGTATTACCCCTGTTAAATCTATTTGGCTGTTTGGAAACCCCTTGCATGGGGAATTATATAAATATGGAAGCCTGTGAATAAAAAGTCAGTTGACTCTCAGAGCTGTGTGTTGTCCGGTTACTGGGGAGATTTGGGACATTGCCTTACTTTTCAATGCTGACTGTGGATTTACCCTGGTTACCAGCGGAGATCGCAGAGTTTAATATTGTACTCCGTTACACCCCTCTTCAAGTCCTGGTCACTGGAGTCAAAGCCCTCCAGGCACTCCACCTGCTCCTGCTCCAGACAGCTGGCAATAACTTCCTCCTCAGGTGTCAACCTCACAGAAGAAGCTGCCCCTGAGGTGCCTTCTGATGCTGGCCAGTTTATCCCGGACACGCCGACGCATGTCGTTTATTTTCTTGGCAATGTCCTTAGAGGTCCTGGATTCATGCCCAAGGGCATTGACCTACAGGGTGATCTTCTTGAGGATTTCTTGCTTCCTTGCCCTGCTGGTCCTGTCACTATGTGCGCCATGGAGGTAGGCGTCATACTTACAGATGGCAGAGGTCAGGATTGCCCTCTCCTCAGCCGAATTTTTTTTTTCCTCCTCTCCCTCTCAGTCTCAGTATCAGACATTGCTCACGATGCAAAAGTACCTGCACCACGGAACACAAGCTGCTGGTGTACTTTTGCGATCAACGGGCGCATGTCTGGGTGTATTTATGCTCTCGCCGTAGGCGGTGGGCCGGCGTATCTTAGGGGTTACGCCGGGCGTAGTTGTGAGCATGCGCAGATGGGTGCGAGACATACGACCTTGTCACAGCGCATGCGACGGTAGAGATACGCCGGACGTAAACCTCGGCGCCACGTTCGGACCATCATTTGCATAGGGTCACTCCTACTTCCACTTACGCCGGCCTGCGCCTTCAAAATTGCGTTACGCCGGCGCAACATTGGGAGCAAGAGCTTGCTGAATTTGGTGCTTGCCAAATATGCGCCGATGTATGTGAATCCGGGCCATAGAATGCAAATTGAAGCGGAGTTCCACCAAAAAAAAAGATAAATCAGCAGCTACAAATACGGCAGCTGCTGACTTTAGACCCCTTTCACACTGAGCCGCATTTAACCCAAGCAGCGCATTGCAGGCAGTTTAGCAGTGGAGGAGCAGTAAACAGCCCTTTGGGCTTTCACACTGGAGACAATAGAGCAGCACTTTTAGGGCAGGTTGCAGGCACTATCTAATTTTTAGGGACTCATTAATGATGGGAATAGTACCACTGGATTGGCGTAGGGCCAATGTGGTGCCTATATTTAAAAAGGGAACAAAGTCTTTACCAAGTAACTATAGACCTGTCAGTTTAACTTCTATAGTTGGGAAAATACTGAAGAGATTAATAAAAGACCACATAGACGAGTTCTTGCTGGGAAAAAAACTATTTAACCACTTACCTACTGTGCACCTACACCCCCTTCCTGCCCATACAAAATATAAGCTTCCGGCACTGCGTCGCTTTAACTGACAATTGCGCGGTCGTGCGACGTGGCTCCCAAACAAAATTGGCGTCCTTTTTTTCCCACAAATAGAGCTTTCTTTTGGTGGTATTTGATCACCTCTGCGGTTTTTATTTTTTGCGCTATAAACAAAAATAGAGCGTCAATTTTTAAAAAAAAACAATATTTTTTCCTTTTTGCTATAATAAATAACCCAAAAAATATATAAAAAAAAATTTTTTTCCCTCAGTTTAGGCCGATACGTATTCTTCTACATATTTTTGGTAAAAAAAAAATGCAATAAGCGTTTATCGATTGGTTTGCGCAAAATTTATAGCGTTTACAAAATAGGGGATAGTTTATGGCATTTTTTTTTTGTTTTTTCTTTTTACTATTAATGGCGGCGATCTGCGATTTTTTTATTGGGACTGCGACGTTATGGCGGACATTTCGGACATTTTTCTGACATTTTTGGGACCATTTACATTTATACAGTGAAAAATGCTATAAATATGCATTGATTACTGTATAAATGTGACTGGCAGTGAAGGGGTTAACCACTAGGGGGCGGGGAAGGGGTTAAATGTGTGTCCTATGAGTGTTCTAACTGTAGGAGGAGGGGGGGTGACTGGGGGAGGTGACCGATTGTGTCCCTATGTACAAGGGACACAATCGCTCTCCTCTCTCCCTGACAGGGACGTGCAGCTCTGTGTTTACACACAGAGCTGCACGTCCCAGCTCAGTTACTGAGCAATCGCGTGTGACCGGCGGCGATCGTGTGCCCGGCGCGCCCGCCCGCGGCTTTAAAGGGACATCACGTCATATGACGTGATGTCAGAACAATGGAGTCGTCTCCATGACAAGATGACAAGTGGTTAAGCAATAGACAGCATGGCTTCATGAAAGACAGAAGTTGTCAGACAAACCTGATTTCTTTTTATAAAGATACCTTCACTTCTACGGCTACTAAACCCACGTACACTATGAAACATTTTACTACTTGTTTCACCAGTTTATAGTTTATCTTGTAACTTGTCCTTGCAAGTTACAATATGTAGGGCATACT
The DNA here is from genome assembly GCA_029574335.1 of Rana kukunoris. Taxonomy (NCBI): domain Eukaryota; kingdom Metazoa; phylum Chordata; class Amphibia; order Anura; family Ranidae; genus Rana; species Rana kukunoris. The sequence goes on along the minus strand of JAJQKJ010000876.1, from coordinate 80,116 downwards.
ATCAGGAATTTTGCAATCTGGGTCAACAAACACCTGGCCAAAATCCGTAAGGGTTGTCCTAAACATACTGGCCCAGATTCATAAAGCAATTACGCCTGTCTAACTGGTGTTAGACAGGAGTAATTTCAAATTTCGCGCGCCGTATCACTAGTTTGAATCCTCAAACCATGATACGGCGGCTTCGGGCTTCGATCCGAGAGGCTTACGTCTTCGTAAGCCTTCGGATCTACGCTGCAATATTTTTGCGGCCGCTGGGAGGAGTTCGCGTCGTTTTCATGCGTCGGGATATGCAAATGAGTTTTTACGGCGATCCACGAAGATACGAGCGGTCTTCGCAATCGCTTACGTCTGTTTTTTTTTTACGTACTGTTAGACCAGCTTTTTGCTGGTCTAACGGTGCGTAGCCCATGTTAAGTATGGCCGTCGTTCCCGCGTCGAATTTAAAATTTTTATTTTTTTTTGCGTAACTCGTTCGGGAATAGAAATGTCCGTAAACGACGCTACTCAAACAACGAATGACGTAACGATGTGAAATTTGCGAACGGAGCATGCGCAGTTCGATCGCCGCGGGAACGCGCCTATTTTAAATCCTTCACGCCCCCTACTCGTCTAGATGGATTGCGACGGGAGAAATACACTACGCCGTCGTCGTTTACTGGACAAAATCTACCTGGATTCCATGTAGAGCCAGGTAAAAAACGGCGGCGTAGTGTATTTCTGATACGCTACGAGAATCCAATTCTCTCTGAATCTGGGCCACTGTGTCCCGTCACTCTCTAGAACAGGGGTCTCAAACTCAAATTACCTGAGGGCCGCAAGACAATTTTTCATATTCCATGGGGGGCCACATGCCAACTTTCAAACTTCAAAAACAGTACTGGTGTCAGCGAACGCATTATTAACCCCCAGCACTGTGTCAGCGGACACATTATTAACCCCCAGCACTGGTGTCAGCAGACACATTACTAAGCCCCAGCACTGGTGTCAGTGGACACATTATTAACCCCCAGCACTGGTGTCAGCAGACGCATTATTAACCCCTAGTATTGGTGTCAGCAAACGCATTATAAACCCCCAGCACTGGTGTCAGCAGACGCATTATTAACTCCTAGTATTGGTGTCAGCAAACACATCTTTTTTTTTTTTTATCTTTATCTTTTTTTTACCACCTCAGCCTTCACCAAACTCCAGAGACCAGCTCACTGTTAGGTGCTTCGTTAGTCTCTGTTTGCGATTTTGCATCATCTGTGGTATTTATGCTGCCTAGGGTATGGCAAACATCTTCATTGCTATAATATATATATATTTTTTTTATAACATTGTAAATTAATTTTCAATGTGTATCTAATTTCTAGCAAAAAAGCACAAGAATGCGCCTACTTCTATCCTTCCCTACCCTTTCATAGGTAGAGACCTGGAAATGAGATACTTATATATACTTTTCCCTCCACCCTCCCCTCCCCCTTCCTGTGGTTCCCAGGACACTCCGCTATTGACCTACTGAGATATGGGGCCAGATTCAGGAACAGTTAGGCTGGCGGATCCAGTGATCCGCCAGCCTAACTGTGACTTTGAGCCGGCGTTTCTGTTTTCTGTAACCAGAAAACAAGAAACGCCGGGTTGAAGCTCCGATGCGAGCAGCGTAACTGAGTTTCGCCATCGCATCGTTACTTCAACTTAAAAATGGCGCCGGGGGCGTTCCCGCCGATTTACGCTCAAAAAATATGTTAATGAGCGGAAATCGGCAATTCACGATCGAATTCCGGCGCGACGCAATGACGATACGACGTTTCCGGACGGGATACGCGGCGCATAGTTATACCTACATGGGGTTGGAATATCCTATGTTAGGTATAGGCGTCGTCATCGCGTCGAAAAAAAAAAAAAAAAAAACGTCGCTTGCGTAAAACGTTCATGAATGGGAATGTGACGTCATTGACGTTCATTCACAGAATTTGGAGCATGCGCACGGGGATGTTTTGACACTCGACGCATGCGCAGTACATTGGCGGCGGGATCGCGCTTAGTTAGAATACTACACGCCCCGTACCCGCCCAATTTGAATTCCGCCGGCTCATTTGCGATGCGCTGCCGCAACTTTAGGAGCAAGTGCTTCGTGAATGACAGCACTTGCTCCTAAAATTTCTGCAGCGTAACGCAAATGAGAAGCGTTACTCTGGAGCAAAGATGCTCCCATCTACCTGAATCTGGCCCATGGTTTACAGGTTTGACATCAATGTCATATTATGTAAATATAATTTAACTGTTAAGATGTTCCTAGATATATTTATGTATATATATATATATGTTGTTTTTTTTTTGATTGTTACATTATACTTAATTATATTATGTTCTCATGCGTATGTTGATTAGGAGACCCTCAATCTCTCTGCGTAGCTCCAAGATTTTTTGTACTCTTTTCATTTTTTTCATTTGTCCTTAAAATCATTATTTGTTTCTAACACACTCTCTTTAAGCTTTTCCATCTTGTAGGTTTCTTCAACTGCATTTATCCAATCCCAGATCAAAGGAGTTTCATTTTTCCGCCACTTTTTCGGTATGAGTCTTTTCGCTGCGTTCAGCAAATGTGGGGGAAGGGATTGGTTATAGCTTTTAATACCTTCCTGGTTACAGTGGAATAGTACGCCCCAAGGAGCTTTCTTAATCTCCTTACCCGTGATCTCTCTTATTTGGCTCAATATGGTACCCCAGTATTTTTGAATTTTCGGGCAGGTCCACCATAGATGTGCCATTGTACCTCTATCTGGACATCCGCACCAGCAATTTGCAGTCCATCCTTAAAGTGGTTGGATTTATCTGGGGTGATGTACCAGCCCGAAATACATTTATAGTTTGTCTCAGCGGTTCGTATGTCGATTGCTGACGAATGGGTCAGCTGCATAATCCTCTGATAAGTATTTTCCCCTCTGGGTGTTTCCAACTCCCTTTCCCACTTTTCGACAAAAGGTGCTTCAGCCCGTGCTCCTAGTTTAGAGAGTAACCCATACAATTTAGTAACCGTGCCCTTTGAGTTTTCAGTTTTGCATACCTTCTCCAGTGGTGTCAGCTCTGCCCACGATCGCAAGGGTCGGGGGAGGTGCTGCACAAAGTGATACAGTTGGGAATAATGCCACCTATCCAGGTTCCAGAATTCAGTTCTGGTTTTCAATTCTTCATAGGTCTTGATCCCGTCAACTGTAATTATATCTCCTAAGTGAACAATATTTTTTTTTATCCAATTTCCTCCAATTTTTTTCCCCCGGGTGCAAAATAATTGTTTTCTTTTAAATTCATTAGTGGAGAGTTGAATTTCCCTTCTAATAGTGTCTGAACCCTATCCCACATTCTTAAGGTGTCCCGTGTCATATCATTTGTATTGTGATCAAGTACTCGATATTGAGTAGGGATCCAAATAATATTGCTCAGTTGTGTGTTAGCTAGTGTTTTTTTAATTTGAACCCACCTTTTGCCTTTTCTATCTCTGGCCCATTCCACCACCCGAGAGAGAACCGCCGCCTTATAATAACTTTTAATATCGGGCACCGCCAGGCCCCCATATTGCTTTTCCTGTTTGAGGATAGATAGAGATATTCTGTGTTTTTTATTTTTCCACACATAGTTCATCAATAGAGAGTTTAGGATTCTTAGGAATTGTTGGGGTACTGTTATTGGGATTAATAAAAATGTGTAAAGTATTTTTGGTACTACCACCATTTTTAGCACGTTTATTCGTCCTACCCATGAGATGGGTTTATTAATTGTTTTTTTTAATTCGTTTTTAATCTCATTTAGCAGGGGTACGTAGTTTATTTTATAGATTTTCTGTACCGTATTTGCAAGTTTAATGCCAAGGTATTTTAATTCTTTACACCAGGTAAAGGCACAAATCTCTTTTACTTGCCCTTCTTCTTTTTTATTAAGGTTTATATTTAAAATTTCAGATTTTGCTATATTGATCTTAAAATTAGAGATGGAACCGTATTGCTGTAATATCGTAGACAGCTTAGGGATGGAGGTTACTGGGTTAGTAAGATAAAACATTATATCGTCGGCGAAGGCCGATAATTTATGTTCCTCCTCTCCGACTCTGACACCATTGATGTCAGGATCATTTCGGATGGTGGTCAGCAGGGGTTCTAATGACAGAATGAAGAGAAGGGGGGACAGAGGGCACCCCTGTCTTGTCCCATTCTTCATCTCGAAAGGGTCTGAGAGTATACCGTTGATTTTTATTTTAGCGGAGGGGTGATGGTAGAGTGTTTTAATCCAGGTAGACAGCCTATTCCCGATTCCCATTGCTGTAAGGGTTTGCATCATGAGTCCCCAGTCTACCCTATCGAATGCTTTTTCAGGATCCACCGACAAGAACAGACCCGGGGACCCACTCTGCTTTATCTTCTGAAGCAGAAGCAATGCTCTTATAGTATTATCTTTACCCTCTCTGTTTGGAACAAATCCAACTTGATCAGGATGTATTAGAAAATACATTACCCTTTTCAAGCATTCCGCTAGTATTTTCGCAAAGAGCTTAATATCAGCGTTCAGGAGGGAGATTGGTCTGTACCCTGAACAGAGAGAGCTATCCTTCCCTTCTTTTAATATAATTGTTAGGCATGTGCATTTCGTTTCGTTCCGAATCGAAATTCGGACGAATTTTCCATTATTCGGACATTCGAATGCATACGAATTCCCGAATTGCTATATTAGCGAAAAATTTCGACCGTTTTCAGAATTCATTCATTTTCGACCGAATTTCGAAAAAAAAAAATGGTCGAAATCGAAAAATTTTTTTTTTTCGAATTCCGAATCGAATACCCGCGGACTAAATTCGATCAGAATTCGAAAAAAAAAAAAAAAATTTCGGATTTAATTCGAAAAAAATTCTATTCGAAAAGAGACTATTTGTTTTCTAATCTGGTTGAAATATTTTCGATTTCGACCGTTTTTTTTTTTCGAAATTCGGTCGAAAACGAACGAATTCGAAAAACGGTCGAAATATTTTCGATTTCGACCGGATTTTTCGAAATTCGGTCGAAAACCAACGAATTCCGAAAACGAATTCAACACATGTAACGAACCTAACTTAACGAAATTTATTAAATGACGAATTGAAACGAAACGAAACGAAACAAATTTTTCACTTTTGCACATGCCTAAATTGTGATCGAGGCGGCAAGCGCTTCCTTACTAGTTTCATACTCTGAGCCTAGGTCGTTGAAATATTTAACTAATTTAGGGATTAAGATGTTACTATATCTCTTGTAATGCAATACAGTGAACCCATCAGGACCAGGGCTTTTTCCAGTTGCTGTGTTTTTCAGAGCATTTTTAATTTCTTCTTCAGTTATAGGCCTGTCCATATTAATCTTTTCTGTCTCATCTATTCTGGGAAGTCCTGCTTTCTCTAAAGACTCTTGAGTTCTAGCCTCTCTCTCTCCTGTCTGCCACCTCGACCGATCAATAGTATATAGCTCTTCATAGTAGTTTTGAAAAGGTTTCTGCTATCTCGGCAGTTGTATAGACCGATTTCCCGTCCTTTCTTTTAATTTTTTCGATGTAATTCCTAGCTTTCTTTTTTTGGGCCATTTTGGCGAGATGTTTACTAGATTTATTACCCCATAGATATCTTTCTCTTGCAATGTTGTTGAAATGTTTACTTGTTTCTTGTTCCATGATTTCCTTGAGCTCATTTCTTTTTAGGGTTAAATTCAAGAACGTCTCCTTTAGTCGTTGCTCTTTATGTTTACTCTCTAAGTTTATTATTTCTTTGACCAAGGTATCGGCCTTCCTATTTCTCTCTCTTTTTGCCCTTGCGTCTTCTGAGATTAAAATCCCTCTAATATAGGCTTTGTGCGTCTCCCAGAGCGTTGCGCTACAAATCCCTTCTGTGTCGTTTGTTAAAAAGAATTGTTTGAGATCCTCTTCCACCCTACCAGCCACTTCCTCATCCCAAATCAGATCATTATTCAGGTGCCACACAGACTGCTGAATCTTTTGTGTAGATAGTTTGATTTTCATAGTTATTGGTGCATGGTCCGACACAGTCATGATTCCAATATCTGTCTCGGTGACCCATTCCAACAGTCTATGGTCCACCAGAATGTAATCTATTCTAGAGTACGTTCCATGTGGGGGAGAGAAAAACGTGTAGTCTTGTATTTTAGGGTGAAAAACTCTCCAGACATCTACCAATTGACAACCATGCATCATATGTTTTATTTTTTGTATCTGCACGTTTGATGTCTCCCTCACATAGGACGTACTATCCTCTTTCGGATTCATGACGAAATTTAGATCTCCCATCAGGACTATATAGCCCTCTACGAAGTTTTTCAGTTTGCCAAGAATTCTGCACAGATATTGGGTTGGGTGTACATTTGGGGCATAGATATTAGCTAGAGTGTAGACAGTATTCCCAATCTTTCCTTTCAGGAATAGGAAGCGGCCTTCTGGGTCCGTCAATCTAGCTTTAAGGGTGAACCTGGTACCTTTTGCAAAGCCAATTGCCACTCCCCTTGCACGTTTGGAGATAGAATCCCCATAAAACCAGTTTGGGTATGTGGATGAATGTAGCTTTATATTAGACTCCAGAGTTAAATGGGTTTCCTGTAAGAAAACAATGTCGGCTCTATATCGTTTAATCTCTTCCAGGACCTTAAATCTTTTCCCGGAAGAATTCATACCCTTAACATTATATGACATAAATTTGAGTTCTGCCATATTATTTTTGCTTCACCGCTATCCTAAAATGCCCTTGTGGAGTCCCTGGGAGCCACCTTCCCACCCCACCCTCCCCCACTTTAGCCTCCCCCAGCCACCATCCCCCCCTCTTTCCTCCCATTCCACCCTCCCCCCCTTGGGCTTCCCTTCCACCCACCATCCCCCCCTTTCCTTAGGCCTTTGGAGGCCTCCGTACCGTGGATAACCTCCCACCTCATTCCCACGGAACTTTTAAGTGAGGTGAGACCTCGCCCCGTCCTCCCCCGACCTGAGGTCTACAGTGGTCTGCTGCCCACCCTGTTATAGGGATGACAACAGGACCTCTCCTAGACCCCCCCTACCCTATCCCACTCCGCGAGCACCCTCCTCTCTCCAACTCCTCTCATTTTTTACTTAATAGTGACTCCGGGAACTAATATACTTAATCTATCCATCCTGGTAGATCTGGGACCGGAATGTTCAATTTAGAACAGAACCCCGGTAAATCCTCCAGGAAGGTTAATCTAGCTGACACCCCGTCTTTCTGCCCAATAAGGCACGCAGGGAACCCCCATTGGTATCTGATATTCTGCGACTGCATCTGTTCCAGAAGGGGTTTTAAATATCTCCTTCTCGCTAGGGTTTCCCAGGCCAGGTCGGGGAAAATCAGTATCTCGGCTTCCCCATAACATAGGGGGGGCTTTTTCCTGAGTCTCGACCAGATTTCCGCTTTGTCCTCGTAATATCTAAATCTAGCAATTATATCTCTTGGCCTTGTCCCCTCGCCATTGTTAAACCTTCCTATTCTGTGCGCCCGCTCAATTTTGAGGGGCTCTTCGACGTCCTGGTCTAGGAGTGGTATAAGCAAGCTATTTAGGATTTTTTTCAGGTCTTCTCCTCTTTCTTCTTTAATGGATCTAATCCTTACATTTTTTCTTCTATTACGATTTTCTTGGTCCTCCAAGCGGTATTTTAGCATTCTCTGGTTCTGTTGAATAGTAAGGTATTGCCCCTTTAATTGATTTAGTTCAAGTTCTTGTTTTTCCAGCCTGTTCTCTGTTACTTCTACCCGTGTCAGGAGATGACTCAAATCCGTTCTCAGGATACTAATTTCATTCTTTATAGAGTTTTCTAGACTGCTCTCCTAGCATGACTTCCAGTTCCCCCTTGGATGGAATATGTGTATCTGTACTTCCCTCCACACTTAGGGTCTGATCTTGTTCCCCTTCCATTAATACATCAGGGGTTTGAGGGTTAGTACCCCTCGCCCCTTTTTTTGCTGTCCCCGTTTTCTCTGTTTTCTCAGTTTTTTTGGTGTTACCGGGGCTTTTAGTATTCCCCTCCTGGGTCATGTATTGTCTTATTGTACTGGCTGTGGGATTATCCTTGGGAGTTTAAGGGGCAGAGCCCCTTGTTGTCTTGCTCATATTGTGATTTTTCCTTGCCCTGATTCGCTTCCCCAGTTTTGACTATGATCGCTCCTATTTCTAGGATTACAATACACTGGTAGCCTATTCACAATTCCTATCGCATTTAGATGATTCAGTGCATACACCAAGTACACTGTTAAGCACAGTCTGCGCTTTAGAAATGTTAGGGCGCGTCCCTCCTGTGCCGACCCTCCCCCTGTAGCTAAAACAGTGAATAGACAATAAAGTGATAAATGCCTAGGCTCCATGGCAAACGCATTATTAACCCTGACCACTGCACTGCACACGGACCACTGCACACGGACAACTGCACACGGACCACTGCACTGCACACTGACCACTACACTGCACACTGCCAACAGACCACTAAACTGCCGACAGACCACTACACTGCCAACAGACCACTACACTGCCAACAGACCACTACACTGCCGACAGACCACTACACTGCCGACAGACCACTACACTACACACTGACCACTCACCATCATGGCACAGCACATCAAGGCTCAGAGCCAAGCAAATCAGGGCACAGCACATCAAGGCACAGAGCCCAGCAAATCAGGGCACATGGCACAGCACATCAGGGCGCATGGCACAGCACATCAGAGCACAGCACATCAGGGCACAGGGCACAGCACATCAGGGTACAGGGCCCAGCACATCAGGGTACAGGGCACAGCACATCAGGGTACAGGGCACAGCACATCAGGGTACAGAGCACAGCACATCAGGGTACAGGGCACAGTACACATCAGGGTACAGGGCACAGCACACATCAGGGTACAGGGCACAGCACACATCAGGGTACAGAGCCCAGCACATCAGGGTACAGAGCCCAGCACATCAGAGCACAACAGGGTACAGGGCACATCAGAGCACAGCACATAGGGGTACAGCACAACAGGCCACATCAGGGTACGGCACATTAGGACAGGACATATCAGGACAAGGCACATGGCACATCAGGGTACAGGACATGGCACATCAGGACAGGGCACATGGCACATCAGGGTACAGGGCACATGAAACAGCACATCAAGGTACAAAGCCCAGCAAATCAGGGTACATGGGCCACAATCAGAGCACAATCAGGGCACATGGGGCATATCAGGGAACATCAGGGCACATGAGAGCACACCAGGGCACATCACATCAGTACAGGGCACATAGCACATCAGGGTACAGGGCACAGGGTACCCTGATGTACAGAGCCCAGCACATCAGGGTACATGAGGCACATCAGGGTACATGAGGCACATGATGCACATCAGGGTACATGAGGCACATCAGGGTACATGGGGCACATGGCACATCAGGGCACATGAGGGTACATGGGGCACATGGGGCACAATCAGAGCACATCAGGGCACATCAGAGCACATGAAAGCACATCAGGGCACAATCAGGGCAAAGGTCAGCATTTACTTGTTGTTTTCTTCAGATGCAGAGCAGTGCAGGAAGCAACTGTCAGAGGTTTACTTCTTCATGTCACACTGCTACTCCCCTGCGGCCCCGCCTCTCTTCTCGTCCATCCCAGATGATGTCACAAGCAAATGGGGATGGACGAGAAGAGAGGAGGGGCCACCGGGGAGTAGCAGCGTGACATGAGAGAGAAGTGAACCTCTAACAGACGCTTCCTGCGCTACTCTTCATGCACCTCGATCTACACTTCCGCAGCACCTGTGACGTCATCTTGCTGCAAAGGTAACGCTGCAAGAGACGTGGCGTTTCTCACATGTAAGGGGGCATTTCCGGTTCGGAGAGGTGTCCCCACGAGAGGATTCCCCACAGGCACTGGCTCCCTGAGTGATGCAATTGCAGCGACGATCGGTGTGATAGTACTCTGCGGCGCCATAGTGCCAATTAGCACAATTATGTAGAGCAATGTGGGATTCCCCCACATGGAGGGCACTTCCGGCTGTGTGAGGTTCCCCAAGTGGGGATTCCTTATAAGCATGGGCTCCCTTAGTGTTGAGGGATGTATTGGTGATATTGAAGTGGTTTAGCTCCTTATCCAAGGGGGTTAGCCACGTTGTCCATGATCGCACATACACTTATTGATTGGCCATATTGTCACCAGCTTAACTCACAGTGTCACATGCAGAGACAACATGTGAATTTTCACATTGGGTCACTGAAGATATTCCAGAATACAGTGACTGTTGGATGGTCAAAGCATTGACACAGGAGTTCATGAGTGTCTTGCAATGTTCTTTGTGGGATATTTTCTAATACGACTATCTTACATGTTTTTTTTCCCCGATTACTCATGTACATTGGTACACTAGGTCGAGAGACTGAGACGCGTGTAAGCAATCATGGAAAGCATTTAAGTGGGTGTATTATTTTATCTATGTGTGTAGGTTAAGTATATGCACTGCATCACTTCCTGTTTGACCCCGCCCCTTGGAGAGGTGGGTTTGGTTCAGGTTACATTTAGAAAAGCTAGCAGTATGGGGGTGCAGTGACATGCCCCTGGTGACGAATTTCTGAGCAGAAACGCGTCAGCCCTTTGCTTCACAACACCCCCCATACTGCTTTTATTTCGTCATTTTCATGATCACTTTTATTCTGTTTGTCATTTTTGTATGACCTTTCTTTTAAAATAAACCGTTCATGGTTTTTATGACCTGCACCATTAGGAGCACTCTTTTTGTCTCTTCTATTTTTTGGAGCCTGTAGCAGAAGGTTTATTGGTCTATTTCCTCAGCTTCTGGGATTCACCCCACCAGAGTCATTGAGATCATACCGCCAACCTGAGAGACCCTGCCGCATTGATTCAGGTCCTTTGAGACCATAAGCACATCAGACTTAGGCCTCATTCACACGAGACAGACTCCGTTGCTACGGAGTCCGCCTGCTCCCGCCAGCTCAGCGGGAGATCAGTCCGCAGATCTCCGCTGAGCTGGCGGATGACAAGCTCCTCTCTGCTCACTGAGCAGGGAGGGGCTTGTGCAGCACCGCTGATTCCTATGGAGCGATCTGATGAAAACGGACAGCATGTCCGTTTTCGGCAGATCTCACCCGATCCGATCCGCCATAGACGGATATGGACATATCGCCATATGTCTGATTTTGGCGGATCAGATTGTGTCGGATGTCAGCGGACATGTCTCCGCTGACATCCGACGCTCCATAGGACTGCATGGAGCAGCTGTTCAGGTCCGCCGTCAAAACTGATAGGCGGACCCGAATGCTCTGTCCGTGTGAATGAGGCCTTACTGTTGAAAAACTGATGAGTCGACACCATATGGTAAGAGTACCCTATTTTGTCTATTTGTGAAGTCTTCTTGATTCCTTCAGGCAATTAGTCACTCACTGTCCAGTGTTGGTATTCAGAAGAATATTCCACTTTGTGTGATCACTGCACACAGACTTTTATTTAGTAGTTGCACACATTGCTTTTGTCTAGCACCGTAATATTCTACGTTGTTCGGATATCGCACATGGACTTTCACATCACTGTATTTAGTTGTGGTCCTTGCACTAAATATCATTGATTTTATGTCACTTTTTATGTTTGTTTGATTTGTTTAGAGCTGCACTATTTATTTATAATCACGTTTTACTTTGAGTGCTGGCTGCTTTATACACTTTCACCTGTGGGTTAGCACAACGTTTTTTCCTTTTTTTACATTTCTTTTTATGAAGAGGCAAGTAAAACCTTGGACAGAGGGGTGGCGGTGGACGTGGCATACTTGGACAGAGGGGTGGCGGTGGAGGTGGTATACTTGGACAGAGGGGTGGTGGTGGACGTGGTATACTTGGACAGAGGGGTGGCGGTGGATGTGGTATACTTGGACAGAGGGGTGGCGGTAGACGTGGTATACTTGGACAGAGGGGTGGCGGTGGACGTGGTATACTTGGACAGGGGGGGTGGTGGTATACTTGGATTTTGCAAAATCGTTCGATAAAGTTCCGCACACATGACTCATGTGCAGGGTAAAGTCTACAGGACTGGAAATATCAGTTTGTAAATGGATAGAAAACTGGTTAAAAGACAGAATTCAGAGAGTAGGGGTTTAGGATTCTTACTCTGAATGATCTAAGGTTATCAGCGGTGTATTGGATATTGGGTCTGGGATCAAAAGTAAAATTTCTGTCTTTGCAAATGACACCAAGCTATGCAGTTACAAGCCGACCTCAATGCTCTGTCTAATTGGGTGACTATGTGGCAGACAAGGTTTAATGTTGATAAATGTAAAGTTATGCACTTGGGGGCTAAGAATATGCATCATACATACTAAGTTGTACAGTTTATAGGTCACATTAAAAGGTGAAAAAAGTTTTTTACCCTGAAAAGTAAAAGCATATTGGGCTCGTAAAATCAGTGAGCCAATCACACAAGCAATGCCATTTCTGGGGAGGAGGGGGCGTTCTGTGAACCATATGTATTACAGAATGCCGCCAGGTGGCCATATTGCATTTCCAGAAAATTATAGCTCTTCAGATTGAGAAGGAAAAGTAATTAGTGGAAATGCTCAATAGCATTCCCAGTATTGTTATTCATTTTTTTTATTATTCTTAATTTTAAATTGCAATTTTAATCTGTACATTTTTTGGCTATGGTTAACTTCTGCATACTTTCCGCTATTAAGACCATTCAACTTTTAAAATGTTCAGCTCTTTCAGCTAATGGTGGGACTTCAACTTTTTTCTACTATTTATACTTTTTAAAATATTAAGCTTTTTAACATTTTTTTTAACATTGAAGTCAATGAGAGCATGCTTCAAATCTCCTTACGCTCCCAAAAGTTACAGCTCCTTCATACTTTCACCTACAGATGCCAAACAAACTTTAAAATGTTCACAAAATATTCAGCTACCCGGCTATATCTTTTCAGTTTTATATCTTTTACAGTTTTTGTGGAAAAGCTGTTTAAGTTTAGTGATCATTTCAGGAAGTTTTGGCGATTAAACAGAATGGCCCAGATTCACAGAGCGATTACGCCTGCGCAACTGCTGTTGCGCGTGCGTAAGTCTAAATGTGCGCTCGTATAGTTGGACGCGATTCACAAAACAATATCGCCAGAAATCTACGTTTTTTGGTCCGGCGTTATTAGACATTCGCTTCCCTTCGTGCAAAACTGCGCTAGACACACCATTATTTGCTAGTCAAATTGCTAATGAGGGAGTTACGGGGATCCACAAAAAAACGCAGTTGCTGCGCAGGCTACGCGATTGCGCAACAGCAAAATGTTCTGTCTAAAGTTAGAATAAAAGCTGGTCTAAATTTTGAAAAAAAGTCTAATTGTCAGATAAAGCAACACTGTTAGTGAGGAGTTCAGCAGTCACACGTGTTGCCCAACAATCTGTATGCCAACATGCCAGGGGCTCGTCGCGCATGCTATACATGACTTTAGATGAACAAAGAAGGAGGAGGGCACGGAGGATGGCACTAAGGAGGGCACGGGAGATGTTTTTTTTTATTTTTTCATTTGCTTATATAAAATTTACAATTTAAATTAATCTAATACAATATTCTTATCTGATACAAGCCCCTCACTCTTCACTTGATATATCACACACGCATAGACATCTATGGCATGATGTTCTGAGGTGTCTCGCATCTCAGATTTCAGCCATCATGGAATTACCACAACCCTGCAGGAGGACATCACCAGCCCAACACATGGCACCACCCATGACACCCATGACAGCTACATATACAATCAGAGCCCCATCCCCACAGATTTCCAACAGAACATGTATGGGGACAGCTGGCTGGTTGGTGATGACATGGGTGGCAGGCATACTATCCCCTCCCGTGATGCACACCTCACAAGTGGCACATGCATGACTAACATCCTCCTGTCTTTTCCCTTCAAGGTGACTCTGCATATGCACTGGAACCCCATCTCATGACCCCATTCATGGCAGCTCACATTATGCATCTTTGCACGTTAAACACACACATTAATCATGGCACAATGAGAATGATGCATGCACACCACTGTGGTCCCTGCACACACACCCCACATCCTCATCATTGGATTGGCACCATCCACCATCAGGACTTGTGAGCTGCAACGCATGGCCCAATTATGTCACTGTACATTCATACACCATTCACACAGACCTGGCGATCACTTCTCCACCACAAATGAGGGTGACACCCCTTTTCCCGCAGGAATATCACCCCCACATTCCAAAATCATACACAAACAGAACCAAAAAAATTAAATAAATGACCAAAAATAAAAAATGCCCAGCAAAAATATAATTTAAACAAAATAACAACAAAGACATAAAAGACAAAAATCACTCTGCAAAACAGTCCCCAAATTTCAAAGACACGTCACAAACAAACAAAAGCACCTTGCTGTATAGGGAGGGATACAAAGGGATGTACTTTTGCAAAGGAAGTGCATTTGTGTCTGCTATTTACCCGGCTATATCTTTTCAGTCCCGAGTTTGAGCATGCGCACAACGGAGCTGACATGGTTTCCTTCACGCGCGCATGCGCGAGTCGGCCGGCCCTTCATTTGCATGGGGTCACGGCTCATTTCAATGTAACACGCCCACGTCCTTCCCAATTTGTATTACTCCTCCTTACGCCTCAGGAAAAAACCTTACGTTTGCGCAAGCTCTTGCGTAAAAGCTACGTGAATCGCCGGATTACGCGGCTAGATTGCGCAAGTCTAACGGAAAAGTGGTGCGCTACGCCGGAATGATAATGCGCCGATCTACGTGAATCTGCCCCAATGTCTATGGGGCTGGTTAGAGTGGATGATGTTGTCATAGCTAGAGCACAGAGCTTTAAAAAATGATCTTAGTTCCTTCTCTATAAATTGCTCTCAAGCCCACAAGAGATACTTGTCATACACAATTTATACAAAAAAACGTGGGTATTTTTGTCTAGTTTCAGGCTCAGTTTTGTCATACACCTTTTACTTTTGGCTGGTTGAGCTTCCAAATGACAAGATTGCTACACTTTTTTCCATTGAATGTCCTGTATAAAATTCTTCAGATTTCCCAGTGAAACACACAGCAAGCGTATTTTTTAAATCGCCGACATGCCCACATTTTTGAGAATATAAACATACATTTTATTTCGATACGTTCACAAAGACCGTGTGTCTCAAACAGTGAAGTCGCTGTTTCGATAGCATGTACTGTTGTGGATTTATTAAGGCTTGTTTGAAGGGTTTTCTCACACTGTCTTTCACTCATTAGGTGTGGGGATTAATGATCAAAGAGAGGCTTTATAAGTACTGAAGGAACACTGCTTGTATGTCCTAAAGATAGTGTAGTGGCTATAGTGAATGGCTTTGGTGTGGGCTTAGCTATTCAGCATTCCCACGCATTTTCTGCAGGAAATGCATTTTCTAGTTTTTAATAACATTCATATACAATATGACTTGTGTAGCAATTTTATATGCTATATTATTTGTGTATTTGATATTTCTTCCTACAAAAGTGGAGTTAGCCTTTAAATGAGCCGTGCATGTATTTCATCAGACCGCCAGCAGAGGGCAATGTTGTAATGTATGAAAGTCAATCATTTAAAGAAAAGTTGGCTAAAGCGAAGCTATACCATTAAAAAATAAATAAAAATGTTGAGCAGGTGGACCCGTTATTTGCCAAGAAGACATTCCGGGGTTGAGTCACTAAAAGGTAAAGACTTTGGTCAGTGGGAGAAATAGTGCACCATTATTGGTGTCAGCGGGAGGAATAGTGCACCATCATTGGTGTCAGCGGGAGGAATAGTGCCCATCATTGGTGTCAGCGGGAGGAGGGAGGAATAGTGCCCATCATTGGTGTCAGCGGGAGGAATAGTGCACCATCATTGGTGTCAGCAGGAGGAATAGTGCACCATCATTGCCCTCTGCAAGTGCAGTTGCTCCAGAGCTTAGTAAATCAGCAGAATATCTGTCAACTTCCATTATCCAATCATGTGCAAGCAAAAATGCATTTTTTTCCCCCTGCACGTGATTGGGTACTCCATGCAAAGTGAAGCTTTAGCTCATTTAC
This sequence comes from Rana kukunoris, assembly GCA_029574335.1. Taxonomy (NCBI): domain Eukaryota; kingdom Metazoa; phylum Chordata; class Amphibia; order Anura; family Ranidae; genus Rana; species Rana kukunoris. Next base: position 64,010 of record JAJQKJ010000876.1, on the reverse strand, counting down.
TAAGCTCTGGAGAAACTGCATTTGCAGAGTGCACAGTCATTTTGCCTTTCATAAATTAACCCCTATGTGCCTATTATTTTGCAATAAAACAAACTTACCTGCCTGTTCTCAGTCTGCTTTAGTAAATAAAATTTGCAGCGGATGTCTATTGTATTTTCCCCAAATAACCTTAGACTGTAAGCTCTTTAGAACAGGGACTGGTTTGAATGAACAATATGTCTGTAAAGCACTGTGTAAATGGTCAGCGTTATTTAACCACTTAAGCCCCGGACCAATATGCTGCTAAATGCCCAGAGGTGTTTTTACAATTTGGCACTGCGCTGCTTTAACTGGTAATTGCGCGGTCATACAATGTTGTACCGAAACGGAATTTGAGTCCTTTTCTTCCCACAAATAGAGCTTTCTTTTGATGGTATTTGATTGCCTCTGTGATTTTTATTTTTTGCGATAGAAACGGAATGATTTTTCTTATAACAAAAAGTAAAAAATATCAAATAAACAAAATTTTAGTCAAACATTTAGGCCAAAATGTATTCAGCCAAATGTCTTTAGTAAAAAAAAAATATTTATTGGTTTTTGCAAAAGTTATAGCGTCTAGGCCCGGAGATGCCGCCATCTGGATTGTGGCTGGTGATCGCGGGAGACCATGACCATCCTTATACATTCCCTGGGCCTCGGGCCTATGTCACTTTCAGGTAACATGTACTTTATCCTTTACCGAGACCCTGTTGCCCACTGTGTCCCTGGGCTGGACTTCCCGTGCCACCCATACTGCGGCCCTGTTCCCGCACTTGCATCCCTGTTCTTCCCCCTCCCTCTTCCCTCCTGCTCTGACTGTGCTCATTCTCAGCCATGTCCTCCCTAGCCTCCCCGCCCTTTATCTCTCCCCTTTACTCCCCCGTGGATGCTATGCTGAAGAAACTATATGCCCACATTGTTTGTTTATGGTTGGCGAGCTACACCCTGTGTTGGCACCTGAGACGGGAACTCGCGCTTTCATATCCTTGTTTTCCCCTTATGGATGCTATCCTGGAGTTCACAAACTGAGGTCCTCACCTCTTGCACTGTTGCTGGTTTTCCAGCGAGTAATCGTTCCTTTAGTCGCAGATTTCCTTCTGGATCCTGCTGTTTTCATTGCCGGCGGGAGTGTTTGGTCCCCGGCTCAAGCATGGTTTCCCTGGTCTGGCTGGGTTTGGGGGGTTGCGCCATATTGTTCTGTGGCGGGCTCCGAACCCGGACACTCTGGAGTCTTAAGCAGTTATGTTTATATGTTTAGTGCCAAGTTAATTTTTCTGTTTTCTTTTTCATCTATTGTTGGTGTGCTGCAGAATGAAACTTGTGCTGTTGTGAGGAGATTGGTGGGTGAGGTGTGGGACATTGTGATTTACGGTGCTGCCGCGCCACTATTTGCTCACTGGTTTATGTTGTGGCCTCCTGGCCTGGATGCTCTGGGCCCTGGGTGCGGCTCTCCCCCTGCTTTTTGGGGCGGCCAGGGAGCCAGCGTGCGGGCCTGTGGCGTCTGGGACACTGATGCTTGTCAATGTCTATTATGCCTACTGTGAAGTTTTTGACGTGGAATGTGCGGGGTCTTCAGGCCCGCCCAAAACGCAATGCTGTTCTCTCTTATCTGAAGGCTCGTCATGCAGAAATTATGGTACTGGTGAAGACTCATTTGACAGGCCAGCTTATGATGGTTTTGAAAAAGCCATGGGTGGGCTGGGTGTACCAGGCCCCACACACTGCCAACTCTAGGGGAGTGGCTATACTGGTTGCCAAATCCACGCAGTTTGTACTACTCACACTACGGTCTGACCCCCTTGGTAGATTTTTATTTTTACACGCTAGGGTGAATGGGCTGGAGATCCTTATCCTTGCTTTTTACATACCGCCTCCCTTCCAATTCTCTGTCCTGACAGAGGGGTTGGGGTTTGCGTCTGTTTTCTTAATGTGCCGACAATCTGGCTGGGGGATTTTAACAATGTTACCAATAGTGACCTGGATAGGATGTCCCTAACGTCGTCTGATCGCCCCTCCCATACCAAGACTAGATTTGGTAAACTTGTTCGCGACCTGGAGCTTGTGGACACGTGGAGGCACCGCCATCCATTGGATAGGACGTACTCATGCTTTTCCTCGACACACAACTCCATGTCGCAAATTTACTTAATACTGGTTTCCCGTACCCTTCTTCCCATTTTGGGCAATGTGGGGTTTAACCCTCGCGTTCTTTCTGACCATGCCCCCTATTGGATTGAGCTCCGCACCGAGTGCTCTCCCTCCTCCTACACTTGGAGACTTAATCCCTTTTGGTTGTCGGTTGTTCCTGATTTAGAAGAGGCTGGCACCGAATGGGATCTTTTTCCAGACCAACAGACACTGCGCCCTTCGGGATGGTTTGGGACTCCTTTAAATCTCATGCACGCATGTTTTTGTCCCAGCGGATATCTCGATATCGGAAGACATCGTCTCGAATGGTTGAGCAGGCGGAGCAATCCCTGGCCGAGGCGGAAAGGACGTTTGTCTCCAATCCCTCCCCGTCCATGGCCGATGTGCTAAAACTGCAGTCCCGGGTGGTGAATGGCCTTCTTTTTGAGAAGGCAGAGAGGAGGATATTTTATTGCAAACAGAGGGCATATGAGTGCGGGGAACGCGCAGGACGACTCCTGGCCTATTTGGCCCATCTGGATCATAGACTCGTCCAGTGGCGCGGCTACTAGGGAAGAATCGGCCACGCTGCTGGCCGCCATAGAGTTGCCCGTGCTTTCGAGTTCCCAACGGGAGACCCTAGAAGCCCCCATTACTACGGACGAAATCGCGCTGGCAATCTCCCTACTTGGCCCCTCCAAGGCGCCGGGCTTGGACGGTCTTCCTCTTGAATTTTTTACAACGTATAGTGAATCCTTGGCTCCACAAATTATTTTCGTATATTTTTACTTCAGGCTCCCTGCCTGCCTCTATGTCTGAGGCTTACATAGTGCTCATTCCCAAACCCGTCAAAAACCTAGTACTCCTCGAGTCCTATCGCCCAATATCCCTTCTACAGCTGGACATTAAGATCTTGGCCAAGGTCCTGGCACTGCATCTAAATGAAGTAATCCTTACTCTAATTCACCCTGATCAGGTAGGCTTTATGCCTGCTAAAAAGACGGCATACAATTTGCGTAGGCTTCATATGAACTTACAGGCTGAGCACGATCGAATGGGCTCCAGAGTTGTGGTATCACTGGATGCCCCAAAAGGCTTTTGACTCAGTTGAGTGGACCTACCTCTGGGAATGGCTAACGCGTTTCGGCTTTGGGCACAATTTTATTAAATGGATCAATCTTCTGTATCAAAGCCCATGTGCTAGGATCTTGGTCAATGGTCGGGTTTCTGCCCCCTTCCCCCTCTCTAGAGGCACAAGGCAGGGGTGCCCTCTATCCCCGCTCCTGTTTGCCCTGGCGGTGGAGCCTCTGGCCTCTTCCCTTGGGACCCACCCAGGCGTTGAGGGCCTTTGTCGGGGGGACTTGGTGGAATCAATCAGTCTATATGCAGACGATATGCTCTTGTATCTGGCTGATTCTGGCCACTCCCTGCAAACTGCGCTCACAATTATTGAGAACTTTGGCCGCCATTCTGGCTTGAGGATCAACTGGGATATGTGCCAGATCCTTCCCATTGACGTGAGTGTGCCTTCTGCAATTCAGGCAGCTTCCCCCCTCCTCAGAGTCAGTTCCCTGATATATCTTGGGATCCAGATCTCTAGGTCTCCTGAGGACTTCGTCCGTATGAATATAGAACCACTGATGACATTCCTGAATTCCAAAACACAAGTGTGGGCCAAGTTGCCGTTAGGGGTGATGGGCCGAGTGAACTTAAGATGGTCCTCCTCCCCAAATTCCTTTACGTTCTGTGGCATTCCCCGTTTTATCTTCCTCTTAAAATTTTCAAAACTATCGAATCGATCCTCAACTCGTTCGTGTGGGACATAAGCTCTCCTGGCAGGCGCTGAAAAACCCAGCTGAGTTGGGTGGAGCTGCACTGCCTGACTTCAATTTCTACTATTTGGCGGTGCAGTTGTCCCACTTTTTTTACTTAGACAAACATGACAGAGATCGTTACCTCGCGTTGTTGTGCTCCCAACGAGCTCCCAACGAGCTCCCGGGCTCACTCACCTGTTTCAGGTCCTCTTTAGGGACCTGGGTAGCCGCAAGGGCTTGCTCTACCATCACTGCAAGATATGGGAGGTGGTGGGTCGCAAAATGGGGACACTGACTACTCACTCTTACACTCCCTTATGGGACAACCCGGGCCTGAGCGAGCTGCTGACCATTCCTGACTGGGTGCTCTGGCTTGACCGGGGAGTAAGATACCTATCTGACGTATATCGCGGCACTATCTTAAAATCGTTTCAACAATTTAAGGATGAGTTTAGCCTGCCCAACTCCATGCACTTTCACTACCCCCATCTCTGCCATGCCCTCCGTGCCCAGTTTGGGGATACACCCCCAGGTGTTGGACAACTTGAGGTTCTTCGTACCATAACAGGTCGGGACTCTCGTAAATTAATCTCAATACTGTACAATTCTCTTCTTCGGCCCTACGCTGCTGTTTTGGCCTATAAACGTAAAGACCGCTGGTTTGGGGGATGTGGGGGAGCTGGAGGATGACGAGTGGGAGGATGCTTTGGATGGTACCAAGGGGGTCTCACCCAAATTGTCGGATTGGCTTACGCACCTTTATATTTTGCACAGATCTTATCTGATCCCCGCCCGCCTGGCCAAATATAAGCCTGGGTACAGTTCGCTGTGTCCCAGGTGTGATGACCCCTCCAGTACTTTTTTTCACCGTATGTCACAGGTGTCAAACACAAGGCCCGCGGGCCGAATCCGGCCCTCCAGGCCATTTCATGTGGCCCTAGCACCTCTCCTGCAGCTGCAGGAAAGCTCCAGCCCTCCTCTGGTCCCACTCCAGACCCTTACTTTCTGCTTTCAAGCAATGCATCCAGCTTTTTCCCAGCAGCAGCATAAGGAAAGGGGGTGCACTGTGATGTAAGGGAGAGTGGGGGACTCAACTTCTGAAAGTGGGGTGGCTCTTGACATCTTATGTAAGGGGAAGGGATGCACTAGACATTTAATTTTACAGATACAACAGGCCCTTTTGAGGGCAATCATAATGCTGATGTGGCCCACAATGAAATTGAGTTTGACACCCCTGCCTTATGTGGTCCTGCTCGGTAATACAGGGCTACTGGTCACAGATTGTGAAGTTCATTCACGACGAGATGGGGGTCTCCCCTGACGTTGTGCCCTAAACAGTGCCTGCTAGGTGTGTTCCCGGACCCAGACTCGGACAAATACCACAAAATATTCCACTTCTCCCTTTTATTCAGGCTGGCAGTGAGGAGAGGAGCTGCAGCACAGCGGGAGGGAGTACAATCCAGCGCTGAGATCCACACAACTGCACAGCCATTGACACCATAGCACAGCGCACACTGACATCGCACAGCACACATTGAGACCAGTCTGTTTACAGTGCTCAGGCTGAACTGTTGGACACTTACATTGAGCACAAGGAGAAGAAAACTGCACAAACTGGAAGGCTGCCACTCTCATGTCAGGGCAACTTTCAGGGAGTGCTGCATCGGAGTGGTAATTTTTGCAATTCTCCACCTCACTCATTACTTTCTGCTCTTCAGCTACATTGGTCGGGGGAGGGGGGGGGCAGGCTCAGAGAGGTCATACTGTTAGGTCCCATGGCTTAATGAGAATTGTAAGACGAGCACCTGTGTACTGCTCTGCCTGTGCGCGGCTCACCAGGCTACTTTTCCTGAGCATGCACCTTTCCTCTACGGCTGCCAATCTCATCGGGACTCTAAGTGTAGGCACAGATTGGAGGGAGATTGGTAATGCAGCCCTGTCATCACTCGCCCCCAGCTTAAATCCACTCGCCAAATGCTAGTGGAAATTTTGAGGGCTGGCATTTATTTTATGACTATCTCATTTCTTGAGGTGCTAAAATGGCAGGGGGTATAATTCCACATATGGGGGGTGTATGCTTTGCGCGTGGGCGTAAGCGTTACTGGCACTAACTAGCTACCTAGCGACACTAATACAGCGATCAGAAAAATTATCGCTTAGTGAAGCTGGCAATAGGGGGTGATCAAGGGGTTAAAACCTTTATTGGGGGGGGGGGTAGGGGGCTACCCTGGTCCTAACACTAACTGCCTGTCACTAAATGCAGTGATCAGTAAATAAAATGATCACTGCTATTTAGTGACACTGACAGGGGGGCTGGGGGGGAATGTGTGCCTATGTGTACTAGTGTCAGTGTAGAGCTTGTGTACTCACTGTGTGAGTTCAGGCAGAGGAGGAAGCTGATTGGCTAGGAGCGATCCGGAGGGGGCGGACAAAAACGAAAAGCCGCCCCTCATCCTGGATCACTCCCAGAGCCACGGGGACCACCGCACGCAGCGGAGGGGGTCCCGATCAGACCCCCAACCCGCGGAAAGGCAGGGACGTACATGTACGCCCATCTGCCTGTACGTGCCATGTTGTGGACATACATAGTCGTGCGGCGGTCCTTTAAGTGGTTAAGTACCTGTAATAGATAAAAAAAAATTATAAATGCAGTCAACATTTACAAACTCACCATTTGCTAAGCAAATATATGTCATCTGTGGTCGATAGATCCATCATGTGTGATCTTCCTGGTGCCAAGGCGCCACACAATGCATATCATCACTCCGGGAACCCAACAGGCTGGAATTTCCCATTTACACATCGCAGACATGGAAAGACATTAGAGGGGTCAGCCGTTCTTAAAGTAACATCACATTAGCACTTCTCAGCATGATGTAGAACAAGAAAGCTGTTCTTTATGAAGTCCTCCACTGGAGGAAACCGAAAGGAAGAAATGTTTTCCTTGGTGGAATCTACAAGCCATCTACCACAATGATGTAATTTCCTAACAGTAAGAACAGCACAATGTAATAACTCGTGAAACACAAAATCTGACATATTATTCAAGAAGTCAAATAATATTTTGCACTGCACCCAAAAATAAAAAGCAGAACCTTTTATATGAGAAAAAAAATGCCAAAATCCTGGTGATCCTGCCATAAAGATCCTTGTTTAACCACTTCCCGCCCGGCCAATAACAGATTTACGGCCGGGAAGTGGTTATAAAATCGTGACTGGCCGTTCTCAAACGGCTAGCACGATTTCAATGCCGCGCGCGCCCGTGGGGGCGCGCAGCGCGGCGATCGGTGATGCTGCGTGTCAGTCTGACACCCTGCACCTCCGATCTCGGTAACGAGTCTCCGGCGGAGCCTCGTTACCACGTGATCAGCCGTGTCCAATCACGGCTGATCACGATGTAAACAGGAAGAGCCGCCGACGGCTCTTCCTCACTCGCGTCTGACAGACGCGTGTAGAGGAGAGCCGATCAGCGGCTCTCCTGACAGGGGGGGTTCGCGTTGATTGTTTATCAGCGCAGCCCCCCCTCGGATCGCCACACGGACCACCAGGGAGTGCCCACACTAGACCACCAGGGTACTAAAAAAAAAAAAAAAAGAACAAAAAAAAAAAGGGGGGCAGTAAAAAAAAAAGATGCCAATCAGTGCCCACACATGGGCACTGATTGGCAACATTGATCCATCAGTGCCACCCCTCAGTGATCATCAGTGCCACACCAGTGTCTGTCAGTGCCAATCCATGCCCAGTGCCCACCTATCAGTGCCCACCTGTGCCACCTATCAGTGCCCACCTGTGCCGCCTATGAGTGCCCAGTGCCGCCCATGAGTGCCCATCAGTGCCGCCCATGAGTGCCCATCAGTGCCGCCCATGAGTGCCCATCAGTGCCGCCCATGAGTGCCCATCAGTGCCCCATACCAGCGCCGCCTATCAGTGCCCATCAGTGCTACCTAATTGGCGCCCATCAGAACTACCTCATCAGTGCCCATCAGTGCCACCTCATCGGTGCCCATCAGTGCCACCATATCAGTGCCCGTAATTGAAAGAGAAAACATACTCATTTACAAAAAAATTAACAAAAAAAAAAAAAAATCGCAGAGGTGATCAAATACCACCAAAAGAAAGCTCTATTTGTGGGGAAAAAAGGACGCCAATTTTGTTTGGGTGCAGTGTAGCATGACCGCGCAATTGTCATTCAAATTGCGACAGTGCTGAAAGCTGAAACTTGGCTTGGGCGGGAAGGTGCGTAAGTGCCTGGTATGGAAGTGGTTAAGCACTTGTTAAAAAGGCAGTGGTGGCTGGTGCTCAAATTTTTTTGGGGGGGCGCAAATTAAAAAAAAAAAAAATCAATTGCAGTCACTGTGCGCAAAACACACCTACTGTGCACATCAATTTTTTCCTCTGTGCCCAAATGCAGATATTGTACGCATCAATTACCACCAGTGTGCCCATCAATTGCCACTTCCAGTGGCAGCTGGCGCTCAAAATGTTTAGGGGGGCGCAGACTAAAAAAAAAAAATTGCAGCTTCACTGTGCCCATCAATTGCAGCTTCACTGTGCCCATCAATTGCCAGTGGCAGCTGGTGCTCAATTTTTTTTAGGGGCGGTGCAAACTGAAAAAAAAAACATTTGCAGCCTCACTGTGCCCATCAAACACAGCTACTGTGCCCATCAATTGTCGCCACTGTGCCCCCAAATGCAGCCACTGCGCCATCATAGGATGCATCAAGGTGAAAAAACATGAAGCTTTACAACCCCTTTAAATCCCCTTTCTTATGCCCAGTTTGACCTACAGCAAGTAGTCTTCACCACGTTTAGATGCCTAAATGCATTGAGTTGCTGCCATATGATTGGCCAATTAGCAATTTGGGCTACCAAGCAATTGACTCCAAAGACATGTTGGTAGGTTAATTGGCTCCTGTCTAAATTGTCCCCAGTATGTGTATGTATGAATGTGAGTTAGGGACCTTAGATGGTAAGCTTCTTGAGGGTAGGGACTCATGTGATTGTACAATGTATATGCAGGGCCGCCTTCGGGGGGGTACAGGCAGTACATCTGTAAGGGGCCCAGAGGTCCCCAGGGGCCCCGGATGGCAACCCCCCATTTTTTATAAAAAAAATAAATTTATTATTATATAAAGGATAGCGGAGGACAGGGATAACAGAGGCTCAGGATAGTGGAAGACAGGGATAACGGAGGACAGGGATAGGGGAAGACAGGGATAGCAGATAGGGGAAGATTTTTTTATATATATTTTTTATTTCTTTGTTGTTTTTACTAAAGGGCCCAAAGGTCCCCAGATGGCTACCCCCCCGCTTCTCAATACACGTGGCAACCCCCGCTTCTCAATTTTCTGAATTAGTGGCGGCACCCCCCCACTTCTCAATTCATGGCAGTCCCCCCCTGCTTCTCAATTTGAGGCATAGCACCCGCCTCCCAGTTCTCTGCTCCAGTGGGCCCATGCCTGAAGCGGTGTAAAGGGCCCCATAATTCCTGATGGCGGCCCTGTATATATGTGAAGTGCTGTGTAAATTGACAGCGTTGTATTAGTAGCTGAAATAAACAATAAATTGAACAGGTGTACCCAATAAAGTGGCCGGTGAATGTATACTTTGGTGCAAACAAATGATCTCCACACACACAGGAAAACTGTAAACATTTTTTTTATGTTTAATTTTTAATAAGTCGGCTTTAACCACTTAAGGACCCCCGCACGCACATATACGGCCACAGAATGGCACGTACAGGCACAAGGGCGTAAATTTACGTCCCCGCCTGAGTGCGGTTCGGGGGTCCCATCGGGACCCCCTCCGCGGCGTGCGGGGGTCCCCCTGGCTCCGGGAGCGATCCGGCATCTGGGGGCGGATGTCGGCGAATACCCGCCCCCCCGCGATCGCTCCCAGCCAATGGGAGCGCGCTCCCATCCTGTCATTTCCTCCTCCTGTGTTTACACAGGAAGGAGGAAATGATGTAATCTCTCATCGCAGCGCTGTTTCCCAGCGCTGCTGATGAGAGAAGACACCACAAGTAAGTGTGCACCAACACAACACTGACACACACTCACATAGGCATATTAAACCCTTGTGATCGCCCCCCCCACCCCCCTGTCACAGTGTCACTGAATGCAGTGATCTAATCACTGCATTTAGTGTCAGTGTGACAGACAGTGTAAAAAAAAGTTAGTGTTAGGTTCAGGATAGCCCCCCCACCCCCCCTAATAAAGTTTTAACCCCCTGATCACCGCCCTAGTTAACCCTTTCACTCCCTATTGCCAGCGTCACTAAGCGATCATTTTTCTGATCGCTGTATTAGTGTCGCTGTTCCCGCTAGGTAGCTATTTTTTTTTATTGCGATTTTTTTTTTTTACTAAAGACATGTGGCTAAATAAATTTTGGCCTAAATGTTTGACTAAAATTTAGTTTATTTGATTTTTTTTTTAACAAAAAGTAAAAAATAGTGTTTTTTTTTCAAAAATGTCGCTCTATTTTTGTATATAGCGCAAAAAATAAAAATCGCAGAGGTGATCAAATACCACCAAAAGAAAGCTCTATTTGTGGGAAGAAAAGGACGCAAATTTTGTTTGGGAGCCACGTCGCACGACCGCGCAATTGTCTGTTAAAGCGACGCAGTGCCGAATCGCAAAAACACCTTGGGTCATTTACCAGCGTATTGGTCCGGGTCTTAAGTGGTTAAGCTATAGGTACAAGATGCTCAAAAAAAGCGCATTAAACAAATAATAAGACCTTCAGGTCCAAGCTGTACATAATGACACAAAAGGTGAGCCTTTAAAATCAACATTGTGCTACATACATTGGTCCAGATTCAGAAAGGACTTACGACGGCCTATCTCCAGATAAGCCGTCGTAAGTTCGAATGAGTGCCGTTGTATCTCGGCGCCTGATTCAAAGAATCAGATACCCCGGAATTTAGGCAAGATCCGACCGACGCAAGTCTCTTACGCCGTCATATCTTAACTGCATATTCACACTGGCCGCTAGGTGGCGCTTCCGTAGATTTACGCGTTGAATATGCAAATTAGGTAGATACGCCGATTAACAAATGTAGTTGCGCCTGTCGTATTGATATACGTTGTTTACGTAGGCGTTCGACCGATATAAAGTTACCCCTGCTATATGAGGCGCAACCCATGTTAAGTATGGACGTCGGAACCGCGTCGTATTGTACATAGTTTACCTAAGTCATTCAGGAATGGGGCTGAGCGCAAGTTACATTCACGTCAATATTAATGAGTATTTCGGACGTGATTTTGGAGCATGAGCACTGGGATACGTCCACGACCGGCACATTCGCTGTTCGTTAGACGCGTCCTTTACGTGGGGTCACGGTTCATTTACATGACTCACGCCCACCTTCCACCTACTTTGAACTACGCGGGGTTACGCCAGCCCATTTACACTACGCCACCTTAACTTAGAGCGCAAGTTCTTTGTGAATACGGGACCTGCCGCTCTAAGTTACGGCGGCGTAGTGTAAATGAGATATGCTACGCCACTGGAAAGATGCGGCAATCTTACTGAATCTGGACCATTGTCTTTAGCGAAGAAAAGACATTATTCTGCATTTAGAAGTTTAAAAAAAAAAAAAAAACGAAATTCCTTCACTTTCCCATTTTTTTTTTTTGAGTGAATGGTAAAAAAAAAAAAAAAAGCCAAATACAAAGCATATTACAACAAATGGTCATCAGGGTAACATTTTATCATTGCATAAAGAAGTCCTCCACCCTAGAACTAGAATAAATGATGAAGAAATATAAACATTACCCGCCTCCTTTCTTCTAAATTCCTCAACTTTAGAAACTATCAGAAATAAAAAAAAGGCGTTTTTTTAATGGATGCAAAACTAGCATTTTTTTTTTAAGGAGAAAAATTTGCAAAATAAAAAAGGCATTGCCATGAGCTTCCAAACGGGCTTTAACTGTCAATTGCGTGGTCGAGCGTGGTGGCTCCCAAACAAAATTGACGTTCTTTTTTTCCCCCACAAATAGGGGCATTTGATCACCTCTTCGGTTTATTTTTTGTGCTATAAACAAAAAAAGAAGAGCGAAAATTTAGAAGAAAAAAAAAAAAAACACAAAATGTTTTACTTTTTGGGGGTACTTGAGGACTGAGGGAGTGAACCACTGGTTTAAATCTTAGGAATGAACAAACATTTACTACAAAAACTTAAAAAAAAAAAAAAACCTTCAGCAACAAAAACTACTCATCTTTGGTCCTTAAAAAAAAGTAAACATCTAAGCATACAGAAATGACTGCGTTGTCTCAAGGCACTTTCAGATTCGGGTGTGCTTGGAGGTGGTACATGCGTGCCAACGTCATCTTCCTCTTCTGTCCCAGAGCCCTCCGCTGCAGAATTCTCCCCAGAACCCTCAACATTAGAATTTCCAGCTTCTTCGTTGCCCTCTGCTCATCCTTCTCTTCATCATCATCTTCTTAGCTGACATCCTCATCAGACACTTTCTTTTCATTCCCTGGGCATTCCCCAGGTTCTTGTTGTTATCTGCTTTAGCCTTCCATTGCTACTTACTGTGATTGCCAGGCATAGATGGGGGCGGTGGATACGTTTTGTTTCACCTGTGGTGTTTATTTTGGTCCAGCAGTGCACCAACACCTTTGCAGCCATTGTGCTATATGCTGGGTGCTTGGTGTGCTTCTGTACCTTTAAGGAGGGGTGGCTCCCCTTCAGTCCACCTGCCCCTATCTATCCATTAAAATGCATGTGCCTTGGCGCGGCTCTGTGGCTCACGCATGCGTTTGCAAATGCGTGCGGACAAAACCCCTGTTTTTAATGCACATTGTTAGACAGGTTAATTGGTTGTTCTGCTAGCTGGTCGGTAAGTAGGCTTGGTTATTCCCTGGGCATTCCCCAGGTTCTTGTTGTTACTTTCTTTTCATCACCCGGGTCCTTCTCTACCTCTTCCAACGTCTTTCCTAGGAATATCTGAAATAAAAAAAATAAAAAAGAATTATTCGTTCTGTTGGGTACACCATTACATGATCTGTATGCAGGATTTCTGTCTGAGGCCGTGTACACACGGCAGAGAACCTCGACGGGCAGAACACATCATTCCGCCCGTCGAGGTTCTCTGCCGGCCGTCGAAATCGGTGACCCGCCCGTCGGGAATGGCAACCAGCCATTCATCCAGGCGGGCCGTCGAGCAAAAAGAGAGCGTGCTCTCTTTTCGCTCAACGGGATTCCCGACGGGCGGGGCGAGCCAGAAGCGTACACACGGCCGAGGTTCTCGCTGGAATGCAGCTTCCAGCGAGGTTCTCACTGGTTTCCAGCGAGAACCTCGGTCGTGTGTATGCCGCCTGAAAGCTGCAGAAGTGTCACTAAACTAAGAGAGCTCGCCAGCACCCTTACAATTGGGAACTACAAGACGCCTGCCGTGGTGGCAGATGGCTTAAATGATGAGGGTGTGTTGGATCCGGATACAATGCATCGCCCTCCCCCAATCAGAGGCTATCACAGTGATCAGGATTTCCAGGTCCCAATCATTAGTATGGGACACGGGACTCCCAGTAAGAGCCCAGTCTCTGTGCTAGGAGAACGTGACGCACTCCCAGCACTGTCGGCTGGAAGGGTTTAAGCATCTTGTGGAGGAAACAAAAAAATAAATAAAAAATAAAGAGCGCCCAGAGGCGATTCAGTTCGCATGTGCCACGCTATACAAGTTTTTCTTCATTCAAAATAAAAGAAAATCGCTCAATTTCCCCATTAACACAGTTAGGGAGGAGCCTTCCTGGCTGGCAAACTACAATGCTTACTGCTAATGGCTATAGCCACCAACAGAAATCAAATGTAAAAATATCTGGACACAAGTGGATCAATGGATTGACTTGGGGGTACAACCAGCCTACCCATACATGTCCCTACTGAATTGGCCGAGATTGCATTCATCTATGGCCGGCTTTACCCTAGGTCCATACCTGTGCAGGTTGCGGTTTGCATGGGCACAAGAGCCCATTATTTGAATTGACTCCCGTGCCTCGCAGGAAAGTAGTCCCTGCACTACATAGGAAATCGCAGACTGCATGGGAACTGCTAATAAAAAAAAGTGCAGTTCCCAGTGCGCGTGCGATTTTCACTGCGGGCGGCAAGCTATTAGGATTAACGTGTCCCACATTTTGCTGTGCGGGCGGATGCAGCTATGAGAATTTGTGCGAGTTTTGCAGCGGCACCACCAGCACAGGTGTAAACCTAGCCTTATGAAACCCTCCTGCAAGCATCAGCGGGGCTACTCATTTCTTCTACATAATAAGGGGACTCCAGCTCCCCTGTGTTTCCAGTGCGGGCAGCGTGCCATTAGGATTAGCGGTTGCTGCATTTTGCTTTGTGGGTGGTTGCAGTTACAGGAATTAGTGAGAGTCTCACAGCAGCCCCACCCGCACAGGTGTGGGTGAACCTAGCCTTATGAAGCCCTCCTGCAAGCCTCATTGGTGGTAGTCATTTCTTCTATATAACAAGATATTTCCAATAATGTGCCTCTTCCTTGTTCAGAATAAATCAGACACACAATTTCTAGTGCAGATAGTTTGGCGTAAGCTGGCAGACATATGGCGCTTTTCATCCACAAAACGCAGTCACCTCTACAGCAACGTACATATGAATTGCTGGTTTTTGGAAGGTCTTTGATGTTTACATGAACATCTGGTATCCTTAGAAACCCAGAAGAAACAGATTATTATTCTACCTCAAATGGAACGCTTATGCGGAACATACAATTGAACAGGAATTGTAATTCATTATATACAAACACATGGATAAGGATCGACGTTCCCCTCCAGCGGTCTGAGGATCTCAAAATGATGAACCTCTTTGCCAAGGCCGATCGTCTTTATTTGTGGAAGAACACTAGAAGAAAAGTGTCCCGATACAAAGGCGATAAAAATCAGATGGGCATTGGAAAGCGATTGCTACACCGAGAATTCGGAACTGGAAACAAATGCTATCCATCTGTAAAAGCTCAACATCTATAATGACATCTGTGCAATTTTCCTCTTGTTCTTTCAGAATGATCAACATCGACGTGTATTACGTCAAGCCAAAAAACATAAAATGACTCCAGGATAACCGGGATAAGTGCAATGCTTTGCAGTAAACTAGTCCCAGCAGGCTCTTTTTGGCAACGCTTATAATTTACAATATGGACTGACTTCATGATGCCCCCGAGGGCTGGCTTCCTAGCAAACATCCAATCAGGTTTCAGGATTAACTCGTATTAAAAAGTTTCTCGAAGGCTCGGTTCACACTGGTCGAAGAACCCAGTGAATCCAGTGCGGGTTCCCACATCGCACACGGCGTCACATGGAGATCTGTGAACTGCTGCGGGTGTCAATGTAATGTTAACAACATACCCAGATCGGCTTTTAGATCGACGTGCAAATTGAAATGCTGCAGGAATCAGATCAATCCGATTCCAATGCGGACCAAAAAAAAAAAAGGGTCCTGCACCATCTTGGTGCGACTGCAATGTGATTTCAGACATATACAGCTTGTATGGCTGAAATCGCATCACACAGACATCGCATGTGATCTGAACAGCAATGCAGTACGAATCACATGTGATGTCTGGCATCACACTAGTGTGAACCGGACCTTAGACCCCTTTCACACTGGGGACATTTTCAGGCACTTTAGCACTAGAAAAAGCCTCTACTAAGTGCCTGAAAACCGCCCATCATTCATTCCAGTGTGCCTTTTCACACTGGGTGGATTCGTTTTGACGCCTTTGCTAGCTCAGCGGGGGATTGAATGACGGGTCAGTGTCTGCTCACCGTCTGTTTTCAGCGGATTTTTCAGATCGGATGCTAGGTGAACAAATCTGACACCAAGTAACACTTTTTGGGGACCAGTGACTCCAATACAGTAATCAGTTTAAAAACAAAACAAAAAATAAAAAAACAGGATTTTTTATAACAGCTTACCTGTAAAATCCTTTTCTTGGAGTACACCACGGGACACAGAGCCATTAATCATTACATAATGGGTTGTATGGACACCAGAGGTGATTGGACATTGGCACAACCAAGCAGAGACAGTTTCCCTCTATATAGCCCCTCCCATCATGGTAACTCCTCAGTTTTATAGCAAAGTAATGATTCCCATAAGAAGGGGGGGGGGGGGGACTTTTTTTTACAGGTAAGCCGTTATAAAAATCCTGTGTTCTTATCGTACACCAGGGGACAGAGAGCCATTAATCATTACATAATGGGATGTCCCAGAGCAATGCCCTATATGAAGGGAGGATAACACAGATCAAGCAAACCGCCAGGGATTTGAAGCTCTATACTGCCGCCTGCAGCACACTTCGCCCAAAGGCGGCATCCTCACGTGCCCTTATAAAATTGATAACATTTAGAGAATGTGTGGACTGATGACCAAGTTGCCCCACAGATCTGAAGCCTGGTGGTGCACTGCCCATGAAGCACTTATCACCCTGGTTGAGTGCGCCTTAACAGAAAAAGAAGGAGTCTTATTCTTTAAACTATAGGCTTGAAAAATAGTCTGTCCAATCCACTTGGAGTTAGTGGATCTTGATGTCGCTTGTCCCTTCTTGGGACCATCCGGCAAAATAAACAAAATATCTGTCTTGCGTATGTGAGCGGTCGTCTGCAGATACACCTTTACAACTCTCAGGCCGTGTACACACGGCAGAGAACCTCGACGGGCAGAACACATCGTTCCGCCTGTCGAGGTTCTCTGCCGGCCGTTGAAATCGGCGACCCGCCCGTCGGGAATGGCAACCAGCCATTCATCCAGGCGGGCCGTCGAGCAAAAAGAGAGCGTGCTCTCTTTTCGCTCGACGGGATTCCCGACGGGCGGGGCGAGCGCTCTGTGTACACACGGCCGAGGTCCTCGCTGGAATGCAGCTTCCAGCGAGGTTCTCGCTGGTTTCCAGCGAGAACCTCGGTCGTGTGTACGCCGCCTCATAAGATCTAGAGAGAGAAACATCTTTTCCTCCGCTGTCTGCGGATTTGGAAAAAAAGTTCTAATTTAAATGAAAAGCCGACACCACCTTAGGTAAAAAAGCCGGTTGGGGTCGTAGTACAATTTTGTCTTCATGACAAACTAGATAAGGCTCTTTACAAGCAAGAGCTGCCAATACAGATACTCTTCTCGCTGAAGAGATAGCACTCAGAAACGCCCTTTTCCTGCTTAAAAGAATTAGTGGAATGTGGCGGATAGGTTCAAAGGGTTGCTTCTGCAACACTGACAAAACTAAATTCAGATCCCATGGGCATAAGGGGGACTTAACTGGCGTATTGATCCGTATTACCCCCTGAATGAAAGCCCTCACTAGGGAATGAGATGCCAGAGGTCTTTGAAAGAGGACTGAGAGAGCCGATATTTGGCCCTTAATAGTATCAAGGGCTAATTTCATATCCACTCCCAGCTGGCAAAAGACAAGAATTTTACTATGTCATCTCTGAGGATTCCATCTATTAGTTTCACACCATGAAACATATGACTTCTATACTATATTGTAGATCTGTCTGGAAGCTGGTTTTCTGGCATTAATAATTGTAGAAAGTACTGATCCTGAGAGCCCTCTCTTTAGAATGTGGGTCTCAGCAGTCAAACCATCAAAGTTAGCTCTTGTAAGAAAGGGTGGAACACTGGACCTTGAGATAACAGGTCGTGACGAAGCGGAAGCTTTCACGGCGTCCCTACTGCCATCGTTATGATGTTTGCATACCAGGGTCTTCTGGGCCAATTGGAGATTACTGGAATTTTTTCCCTCTTGATTCTGCAAATTAGTCTTTGTAGAAGGGGAATTGGTGGAAAGGCATAAAATCAGTGAAAACCAAATCCATGGCACCATCAGTGCATCCGATTCCGTAAGCCAGAGGATCTTTTGTTTTGGATACAAAGTTGTCCAACTTCCTGTTGAACCTGGAAGCTAATAGATCTACATCCAGGGTCCCCCATCTCTGGCAAATGGCCTGAAAGATTTCGGGGTGGAGAGACCACTCTCCTGGTGATAACCGCTGGAGACTCAAATAGTCCACTTGCCAGTTCTCTACCCCTGGAATGAAAATTGCCGAAAGGCAAGGAATATGTTTTTCTGAAGATACGATTCACTTCCTTCTGGGCGCCCTGGCTGCGGGTGCCTCCTTGGTGATTGATGTAAGCCACTGCTGTAGCATTGTCTGACCAAATCCGAATAGGGCGGCCCTGTAATCTGCTTGTCCAAGTTCTGAGGGCCCAATACACTGCCCGCAACTCCAACAGGTTGATAGGCAAGCTTCTTTCGGGCTTTGGTCCATCTTCCCTGGGCTGAAGCCTCTTCCAACACAGCTCCCCAGCCTGTTAGGCTGGCATCTGTTGACATCACCTTCCAGGCGATTGGGTGAAAAGATCTTCCTTTCTGCAAGTTCTTGGTCCTTAACCACTGACTGAAGTCCCCGCACAGACAGGTGCATGGGTAAACCTGGAGCTTGGATCTTCCTGTTCCAGGCCGTTAATATATGGGTCTGAAGCAGTCTCGAATGAAACTGGGCATATGGGACAGCCTCGAAAGAGGCCACCATCTTCCCCAATAGTCTCATGCCAAGACGAATGGATGGCTTTAGTGATTTGATCTTTGACTCTGGTAGAAACACCAGGCTTTGGGCTGTATCTATGATCATTCCTAGATACTCTACCCTTCTTCGGGCTTGTAGCGAGGATTTTTGTAAGTTTACTATCCATCCTAATCTCTCCAGGTATCCTATAGTAATGGATACCGCGTGATTTAACCCTGCCACTGATTGATCTATCACCAGTAGATCGTCCAGATAGGCTGTTATCCTTATGCCCTCTGCTATGAGATTTGCTAGCAGAGGGGCTAGTACCTTTGTAAACTCTCGGGGGGGGGGGGGTGGCTACCCTGAAAGGCAGAGCTACAAATTGAAAGTGGCGATGCTCTACCGCAAACCTTAAGAATCTCTGGTGAGCGGGATGGATAGGTACATGTAAATAGGTGTCCTTGAAGTCTATTGACGCCAAGAAATCTCCGCCTAGTAGGGTCGGCAACTACTGAACGAATAGTTTCCATACGAAAATGGCAAATGTTCAGAAACTGATTTAGAGATCTTAGATCCGTAGGGATACTGTGGATCTGTCTTAAAAAATCTGTCTGCCATACCGCAGAAAACTGCCAAAGTCGTCCCCCCACTCGGATGAGCGGGGGCGCCTCTTCATGTTGAGGTTTTGGGGGTTCTGCTTGCTAGCCTTAGAACCCCAAGGTTTCTTGCCTCTCTGAGGCTGTTCTTCCTTGGCTTTTGTGGCTGGCTGAAGATGCCGTCACCACTGGCCAGAGATAGCTTTACCAGGAGACAGGGAATGTTTAAAACAAGGTTGCTTGTTTTTCTTCTCTGGTAAAAACGTGGACTTCCCACTGGAAATCTTTTGGATATATTTGTCCAAGTCCTTCCCAAAAAGGGCGTTCCCCACGAAAAGGGAAACTTGATAAAAGCTTCTTGCATGGTACTTCCGCAGACCAGTGCTTTAACTAAAGAACTCTGTGCATATGCACCAACTGGAGTGCCAAACGAGATGCTTGCTGGATTGAGTCTCTCATAGCATCTATAGTGAAACACAAGGCCTTGGGAAAATGTATCTACAACCTGGCCTGTTCTGGAGACAACTCGTCAAGCCCCTCCTTTGCCTGGTCCTTGAGGACCTGGCACATGCCCACTGTGGCAACTGCAGGTTGAGCCACTGCACCTGCCAACATGAAGTAGGATTTTAATAAGGATTCCAACCTTTTATGAAGGGTTATTAAGGACCGCCTCCAGCACATATACGTCGGCAGAATGGCACGGCTGGGCACATGAACGTACAGGTACGTCCTCTTTAAGTGCCCAGCAGTGGACCCGATCCCTGCTGGAATCCTGCGATTGGTAACCAGAGCTGAAGAACGGGGAGAGCTGTGTGTAAACACAGCTTCCCCGTTCTTGACTGTGGCTCTGTCATTGATCGTGTGTTCCCTTATATAGGGAACCACAATCAATGACATCACACCTACAGCCACACCCCTCTACAGTTAGAAACACAGATGAGGTCATACATAACCCCTTTAGTGCCCCCTTGTGGTTAACTCCCAAACTGCAATTGTCATTTTCACAGTAAACAATGCATTTTAAATGCATTTTTTGCTGTGAAAATGACAATGGTCCCAAAAAAATGGCAACATTTTCCGAAGTGTCCGCCATAATGTCGCAGTCACGAAAAAAAAAAAAAAAGCTGATCGCCGCCATTAGTAGTAAAAAAATGAAATAAATAATAAAAATACAATAAAACCAACCAATATTTTGTAAACGCTATAAAGTTTGCGCAAACCAACCGATAAACGCTTATTGCAATTTTTTACCAAAAATAGGCAGAATACGAATTGGCCTAAACTGAGGGGAAAAAAAATTGTTTTTATATATTTTTGGGGGATAGTATAGCAAAGAGTAAAATATTGAATCTTTTTTTCAAAATTGTCATTCTAAATTTTGTTTATAGTGCAAAAGATAAAAACCGCAGAGGTGATCAAATACCACCAAAAGAAAGCTCCATTTGTGGGAAAAAAGGATGCCAATTTTGTTTGGAAGCCACGTCGCAGGACAATTGTCAGTAAAGCGATGCAGTGCCAAATCGCAAAAACTGTCCAGGTCCTTTAGCTGCCCAAAGGTCCGGGTCTTAAAGCGGGGGGGTTCACCCTAAAAAAAAAAATTCTATCATTACATGGAGCCGGCCTATGAGACCGACAGCATGCCGTTATTTTTTTTCGTACATACCTTTTTATCGCCATTTTCACCCCTATACGGCGCCTGCGCACTGACATTCGGATTCTTTCGGCAACTCGTGTTGCGTAGTATGCGCCAGTTAGCAAGCACGTCAATCATAGCCTGTGATTAGGAATGCCCACTCCCGCAGGGAAGCCGGGGGTGAAAATAGCGATAAAAGGGTATGTACGAAAAAAAAACAAAAAACAAAACAAAACAAAAACAGCATGCTGTCGGTCTCATAGGCCGGCTCCATGTAATGATAGAATTTTTTTTTAGGGTGAACCCCCGCTTTAAGTGGTTCAAAATCTGTACGTCATCCACTGGACAAGTCAGGTTCTTGTTTACACAAGATATGGCTGCGTCTACCACAGGTAGACTCCACTTCTTGATAAACCCTTCTTCCATGGGGTAAAGAATCTCAAATTTCTTTGGCGGAGAAAAATGCTCGTCTGGGTGTAACCAGTCTGCGTAAATAAGCTTCTTTAACAGCAGATGAACTGGTAAAGAGCCTGAACTGCAGAGATTTTAGTGACCCTAGGGAGGAGACAGGCAACGCTGACTCTGACGGAGGCAGTCTGAATGAAGTGCGTCCCGCTTAAGCATAGCATTGAACCTGCAATCTCAGCATCTGGGAGGCAGAAAAAGGCTCCCGATACCCCTGAGCCATCCCGACTGCTCATCCCCGTCCTCTGCAAATTCTTCCTCCTTCTCCTCTTCAGACCTCTCCGATACAGTATTTATCGCTGATGAAGGCGATCTACTTCACTTTTTGTCCTTCTGAGAAAACTTGGCGATTAAAGTCGCAATCTTTTCCTCAAATTTCCATGGCTGCCGTAAAAGTCTTTAGTGACATAAGCAGGCCCAGCGCCACTGGAGAGACTCCTGAAAGTGGCCAAGGATCCTCCTGTATAGGCAAACCAAGGCTTACAGGAGAGAATGGTACCGAACAGGTGCGGGAAGAATCCTGTGTCTGAGGCGGTGCCGACTTTTTACTTCTAGTCCCTGAACCTTTAAGGGAAGACATTTTCAAAGCAACAAGCCGAGGTACCTATATGCATATACTACTGTATGCAACTTAAACACATAGGTTCAATGCAAAGGGTAGGCGTCTCTTTAGCAGTGCCAACCAACCACCTTAACTCAAGTGCCCCCAAGCTGCTGTGTCCCAAGGTCTTTCTGCTGGCACCATTTTTAAAATTTCTGGTGTGCCCGTGCACGCTCCCATGATTTCCAGTCTTTATGGCTTTAAAAGCGCATGCATGTGCGCACCCGCGTGTCCTGCCGCTACTGCGGTTGCCTGGAGGCATGGGGAGAGCTCTTACCCCTATTTGGGGCCTTTTACTTCCCCCCCGGTCCTTCTTTTAGCACAGAGAAGCAGAGCTCTGGAGCAGAAGCGTGCGACTGTGCTCTGGCATGTGTAAAGTCTGAGGTAAGCAGATTTTACTCTATACTACCTGCGGTGGCCGTTTTAGAGAAGACACCTCCCTGCAAATTCCTTTGGAAGAAGTTCTAAGATACACTTCCCTTACCCCCGCTGTATGGTTACCCCAATCTTCACCCATCTCAGTGGGCTTTGTGTGCCAACCTTCAGGGGTGGGGGTTCCTATTTAAAGGATACCTCTTCCTTGGGCCTTGTAAAAGACTGACCAGGCCTTTTAGCTGCAATAGCGAAAGTGCTGGAACCTCAGAGCCCAGTCCTCCAAAGATAGACATTACAAGCGATGTCTCCTGCGAGAGGCCCGAGTCGCAATTCATTTTGGCTTAAATCTAGCATCCTGGACGAACCCGGATGATCGAGCTCTTCTGTCCCTAAGCAGGGTTTGCTCGAGCTTTCCTTCGCACTTCCCATGCGTCCAATCCTTAGACACGGGCGAAAAAACTGAGGAGCTCCCCTGATGGGAGGGGCTATATGGAGGGAATCTGTCTGATTGGTTGTGCCAGTGTCCAATCACCACTGGTGTCCATACAACCCATTATGTAAGGATTATTGTCTCTGTGTCCTGTGGTGTACGATAAAGAAATAAATAAAAATAAAAATCACAGTCACTGGATAAAATGACACTGGCAGGAAAGCGGTTAAGAAATGGGGCGATCAAAGGGTTAAGGGTGCTCTCAGAGAGGTCTGTGGGGGAATGCTTAACAGAAATACAAGATTTCGATTTTCGTCCATCACAGACCACCGTTACGCCTCTTCTATAAATGATGAGCATGGTCACCGGACCCCCTGACTGGCTCTTGTTGTACCCAATCACAGTGGGCCGCCAGCAGTGCGAGCGCACTCCCCAGTCCCCATGCACGGAATCACTTACAGATACTCTATTTTGCGCAGCCGGGCCACCCTGCCACAGTATATACAGTACAGACCAAAGGTTTGGACACCTTCTCATTCAAAGAGTTTTCTTTATTTTCATGACTACGAAAATTGTAGAGTCACACTGGAGGCATCAAAACTGACTTAACACATGTGAAATTGTATACATAACAAAAAAGTGTGAAACTGAAAATATATGTCATATTCTAGGTTCTTCAAAGTAGCCACCTTTTGCAGCAGACATATCTCTAGAACAACCGATAAGAGGAGACTGTGTGAATCAGGCCTTCATGGTAGAATATCTGATAGGAAACCACTGCTAAAGAAAGGTAACAAGCAGAAGAGACTTGTTTGGGCTAAAGAACACAAGGAATGGACGTTAGACCAGTGGAAATCTGTGCTTTGGTCTGATGAGTCCAAACTTGAGATCTTTGGTTCCAACCACCGTGTATTTGTGCGACGCAGAAAAGGTGAACGGGTGGACTCTACATGCCTGGTTCCCACTGTGAAGCATGGAGGAGGTGTGATGGTGTGGGGGTGCTTTGCTGGTGACACTGTTGAGATTTATTCAAAATTGAAGGCGTACTGAACCAGCATGGCTCCCACAGCATCTTGCAGCGGCATGCTATTCCAGCCAGTTTGCGTTTAGTTGGACCATCATTTATTTTTCAACAGGACAATGACCCCAAACACACCTCCAGGCTGTGTAAGGGCTATTTGACCAAGAAGGAGAGATGGGGAACTGCGCCAGATGACCTGGCATCCAGTCACCGAACCTGAACCCAAATCGATATGGTTTGGGGTGAGCTGGACCGCAAAGTGAAGGCAAAAGGGCCAACAAGTGCTAAGCATCTCTGGGAACTCCTTCAAGACTGTTGGAAGACCATTTCAGGTGACAACCTCTTGAAGCTCATCAAGAGAATGCCAAGAGTGTGCAAAGCAGTAATCAAAGCAAAAGGTGGCTACTTTGAAGAACCTAGAATAGGACATTTTCAGTTGATTCACACTTTTTTGTTATGTATATAATTCCATAGTTTTTGTTATGTTAATTAATAGTTTTGATGCCTTCAGTGTGAATCTACAATTTTCAAAGTCATGAAAATAAAGAAAACTCTTGGAATGAGAAGGTGTGTCCAAACTTTTGGTCTGTACTGTATATGTGGTAGGTGATCTGAAAGCTAAAAGGGGTTTGTGTAAAAAAAATATGAACATGCTCTCAGTAAACTGCGCAAGGTTTACTTTGTTGCCCGTTTACCTGCTGGAGCTCACTTCAATGATTAACTGTTATCACATCTGATAATCACGGGAGCTGATTTTTTACCATTTAACAACCACTTCCTTTTAACTGGACAAACGGTGGCTGTGGATGTAAATATGTCAAGGTGGCTGCAGCTAAAGGGAGTAATGGTTGGGTGGGGCAGTAAAATCACAGCTCAATAGCTGGGGTTCTCTGACCCCCCACAATCTCAAGTGTGAATGAACCCCAAGATAGATCAAGTGCTGAAAGTTCAGACTACCTTCATTAGTAAGGACTACAGTGAATTTTATTGGTGAGGTATGGGACTTTATGGGTGCACATGATATGAATCCATATAAACACAAATTATATATAAAAAAAATAGGATTTTTGTACTCACAGTAAAATCATTTTCTCTGAAGACCATGGACAGACACATCTCCTTATATTCTTGACTTGCGAGTTATGTTCAGTCTATTAGGAGAGGACTAGGCAGACATGTTAGCCAATAAAAACATGTGACTTTAGCAAAGCTGAATAGCCCCGCCCAGGGGGCGTTCCCGAATCCACCCGCCCTGGGCCGACTGAAACCCCCAGACTCCCCCGCCCCCCCCCCAAACGGTTAGGCTGGTGTACGGCGTGAGCACAGTCCAATGGAAGGAACGACTTCCCAGACTGAAGGCCCAGGGATTTCAGCCACCAACCCAGAGAGTCCCTGACTAGGTGACTCACTTGAATCCAATGGTCCAGAGACCATGGAGATTTGTTCCATTTGTATAGAATCTTCTTCTGCAAGACGTGAGTGTAGAATTGGGCATACAGTACTGCCTCGAAGGAGGCTACCATGAGGCCCAGGACTCGCATGCAGAAATGGAGAGACAACCCATTGCGGGAAGTCAACCATTTTCCCGCAGACTGGAGTGTCTGTAACTTGTCCAAAAGGGGAGAAAAACTCTCACCTCAGGGAGGAATCCAAAATCAACCCCAGGTATTCCAGGCGCTGAGTCGGCACCAACACCGACTTCTGGAGGGTTTGACTGGCTATAGACATGTCCTCAAATTCTAAGCTTGACGCAGCTCTCAGAAGAAGATCATCCAAGTAGCCCACGATAGCAATACCTAGCTGTCTCAGCAAGGCCAGAATCGGGGCGAACACCATGGTGAAAATTCTTAGTGATGACACTAGGCCAAAAAAGGAGAGCCACAAATTGATAGTGTGCAGACAGGGCTATGCAAGGAAGCATCCTTGGTGTCAGTGGGGTAACTAGAACCTTCAGGGTCCCGATGCAAGAAACCACGAAGAGAGCCCCCCTGACAGGGCTCTTTTGATCTGAAAAATATCTGGAGTGCCAAGGTTCGCATTTCTGCCCTAGGTGATTGGGGCTGCACTGCAACCACCCTGCAACTGTGTGCATTGCATGCAGTTGCAGCATAGTGATGATGCATTTAAGGGGTTAAAACAGGGGGTGAGGAGGTAAAATATTGCCTCTTTACCGGCTGTCAAATGCCTCTGAAAAGCGATCTGAGCGTGGATCGCTTTTCAGAGGAACAGCATTAAAAAATTGGGTCCGATTGTACACATATAGGGGGTCATGTAAACATACATACACTGTATGTGTATATATATATATATATATATACATACAGTGCAGAAAATAAGTATTTGAACACCCTGCTATTTTTCAAGTTCTCCCACTTGGAAATCATGGAGGGGTCTGAAATTGTCATCGTAGGTGCATGTCCACTGTGAGAGACATAATCCAAAAACAAAATTCCAGAAATCACAATTTATGATTTTTTAACTATTTATTTGTATGATACAGCTGCAAAGAAGTATTTGAACACCTGTCTATCAGCTAGAATTCTGCCCCTCAAAGACCTGTTAGTCTGCCTTTAAAATGTCCACCTCCACTCCATTTATTATCCTAAATTAGATGCACCTGTTTGAGGTCATTAGCTGCATAAAGACACCTGTCCACCCCATACAATCAGTAAGAATCCAACTACTAACATGGCCAAGACCAAAGAGCTGTCCAAAGACACTGGAGACAAAATTGTACACCTCCACAAGGCTGGAAAGGGCTACGGGGAAATTGCCAAGCAGCTTGGTGAAAAAAGGTCCACTGTTGGAGCAATCATTAGAAAATGGAAGAAGCTAAACATGACTGTCAATCTCCCTCGGACTGGGGCTCCATGCAAAATCTCACCTCCTGGGGTCTCAATGATCCTAAGAAAGGTGAGAAATCAGCCCAGGACTACACGGGAGGAGCTGGTCAATGACCTGAAAAGAGCTGGGACCACCGTTTCCAAGGTTACTGTTGGTAATACACTAAGACGTCATGGTTTGAAATCATGCATGGCACGGAAGGTTCCCCTGCCTAAACCAGCACATGTCAAGGCCCGTCTTAAGTTTGCAAATGACCATTTGGATGATCCAGAGGAGTCATGGGAGAAAGTCATGTGGTCAGGTGAGACCAAAATAGAACTTTTTGGTCATAATTCCACTAACCGTGTTTGAAAGAAGGAGAATGATGAGTACCATCCCAAGAACACCATCCCTACTGTGAAGCATGGGGGTGGTAGCATCATGCTTTGGGGGTGTTTTTCTGCACATGGGACAGGGTGACTGCACTATATTAAGGAGAGGATGACCGGGGCCATGTATTGCGAGATTTTGGGCAACAACCTCCTTCCCTCAGTTAGAGCTTTGAAGATGGGTGGAGGCTGGGTCTTCCAACATGACAATGACCCGAAGCACACAGCCAGGATAACCAAGGAGTGGCTCTGTAAGAAGCATATCAAGGTTCTGGCGTGGCCTAGCCAGTCTCCAGACCTAAACCAAATAGAGAATCTTTGGAGGGAGCACAAACTCCGTGTTTCTCAGCGACAGCCCAGAAACCTGACTGATCTAGAGAAGATCTGTGTGGAGGAGTGGGCCAAAATCCCTCCTCCAGTGTGTGCAAACCTGGTGAAAAACTACAAGAAACGTTTGACCTCTGTAATTGCAAACAAAGGCTACTGTACCAAATATTAACATTGATTTTCTCACGTGTTCAAATACTTCTTTGCAGCTGTATCATACAAATAAATAGTTAAAAAAATCATACATTGTGATTTCTGGAATTTTGTTTTTGATTATGTCTCTCACAGTGGACATGCACCTATGATGACAGTTTCAGACCCCTCCATGATTTCCAAGTGGGAGAACTTGCAAAATAGCAGGGTGTTCAAATACTTATTTTCTGCACTGTATATATATACATATACACACACATCTCTACACACACACACATAAAGCAGTGGTGGTTGGTGCTGAATTTTTTTGGGGGGTGCAAGCAAACTGAAAAATTCTTAACAATTGCAGTCTCACTGTGCCCCTCAAAACGCATCAATGCAGCTACTGTGCCCCTCAAACCGCAGCCACTGTGCCCCTCAAACCGCAGCCGTGGGGTGGCTGGAGAGAGGGGGCGGTGCGCGTGCACCATTATGGATGCACCGCCACTGATATAAAACACATACATACACACACACTCACATATATACATATTCTCACACACACTCGCATACATGCACATGAGCACCAGTGTTGTGTTTATTTAAACGCTGTTACCCAACGGAAGCCTGTTTTGGGGTAACGGGTAATCTACCAGATTACCATTTCCCTGGCGGGAATGCCGTTTGCATTGCTACGGCAGCGTTACCGCAATTACATCTCCTGCATGTGGGGGCCGGCGGGGGCAGAAGGGTGTCAGGTCACAAAGAGCTGGCTTGTCTGTCCGTCGTGCCGATTGGCTAATTCGGACGGCGGGCACAGCTGCGCTGGTGCATGCACGCGCCTGGAGTCTCCCGTCCGCCTCAGCCCCACGTGACACGAGTCATGCGACGAGCTCAGCCGATAGCCCGAGACAGCCGCCATCTCCCCTGGGGAGGCTCCGTAAAAAACGGTCCTACTCCTTTACCTACTACCGCTACCTAGGCGGCCTCAGCACAGGCACTGGAGTGCACTCTGGCAGGCGGCAGCAGCACCCGACCCGGCAACCGCGGCCCTGCGCATATGACAACAGCAGCAGGTGAGGAGAGAGGAGACCAGTATAAAGACAAGATGCTGCATGTTGTCGAACTTGTGAGTCAGTGTCTGTCTGGATTTAATTTTGAATTAGAAAAATAAGTAGGATAAAAGAACTTCTGGGACTGGGGGGTGGAGAGCGGCCTAGTCTAGGGCTGTGTGATTTGTGAAGAATCTGATATATTGTACACTCACTCCACACATGTCCAGCAAATACTGTTCAAATAAATACCAAATGTTCTAAAATACTGTATATAGTGTTTGTAATTCTTCAATCAGTTAATATAAACATCTTTAATATTAAAGATGTTATAGAACATACAACTCAGTTAGGCCCCTTTCACATTGAGGCGTTTTTCATGCGGTACAGCGCTAAAAATAGCGCTGCTATACCGCATGAAAAATCATGCCCTGTAGTGTTCAATGTGAAAGCCCGAAGGCTTTCACACTGAAGCGGTGCGCTAGCAGGAACGCTCCAAAAGTCCTGCTAGCCGCATCTTTACCGCGGTATAGGAGCGGTGTGTTCACCGCTCCTATAGCGCGCCTTCCCATTGGAATCAATGGGAAACCGCGGTAACAGGGCGGTAATACTGCCCGCAACGCGGGCGGTATTAACCCTTTTTCGGCCGCTAGCGGGGGTTAAAACCTCACCGCTAGCGCCCGAATATCGCGGTAAACACGACGGTATAGCGGCACTACAAATAGCGCGGCTATACCGTCACCGCGGCTCCACGCCTCAATGTGAAAGGGACCTTACTTTGCTGAGCAATTAATTACTTTTTTAAAGTAAGATGAGCAACACTGATGAGCACACACATGCAAACACACACAGTAGATAAAAAAACGGCAGTCTTTTACCTAATGCTGGATATACACTCCACGAAAATGCGGTCGAAAATCGGTCGTAAAGAAAGATCTTTCATTTTTCGGCCAGTTAATGGGCACAAAATCGAAAATCTGTTGGACGTTTTTGAGCCAAAAAAACGAAGGACAAGTTTGGAAATTTTCTGCCAAAAGAACGATAAATCGGAAGGTTGATGTGTTTCCCGTCCGAACCTTCTGCACTAGGTATATGTAAAAACTGAACGATTTATCGGCCAGTACATGATGGCACTATCGTTTGCACTCACGAAAGAACTTTCGTTTTTCGAAAGTTCGTTCGGACGATTTTTCGTGGAGTGTATGGCCAGCATTAGCAGCTCTTCCTGCCGGGTACTGCACTGTAGGGGGGAGACAAAGCACTGCACACACTGTGCTGTGCTTTCACTTTGTAATCAATGTGACAAGCTCCTCACACAGTGCCAATTACAGTTCGACTTGGGATCGGGGAGCTCATCTTCGCTCCTCCTAGAGGCGTATCTAGTGAAAATGGCGCCTATGGCAAGCACTGAAACTGCACCCCTGTCAAAACATTTAAAACCCATCTTTCAGATTACTGAATACATATGCCAGGCACAGCCATTAGTGCAAGGAAGGTGCAGTTCTTATTTGCCAGCCACATCTTTGAGGCATCCCTTTGGAGGCCAAATAGCGCCACAAAAAACAGTAAAACGCAGCTAAAATGGCACCACTTTACCGCTAGCGGCGCAACGCCCCAGTGTAAAAGTAGCCCAAGTCATCATATGCCAGGCACAGGCCCAAACAGAAGAAAGCAGCCAACAAAATATAGTGCTTGCTCAATATGGATTAAATTATAATTATGCATAGCCATAGAAACCATAACTAAAGTGATTTGTGCAACAGAAGGTACTACTTGCACAAATCAATTTATGTTATCTATGGCTTTGCATAAATATAATTTATTTAATCCATATATTAAGCACTATATTTGGTTGCCTGCTTGGCAGTGGCACATATACTGTACACATGAACATGAAGATGATGATGATAACATAAGTGTGACTATATAGAATATAGTACTGTACCTGGCCTGCTGCAGTGCTGCCTGGCGGGAGGTTCCAGAGACTAGGGTCCAACAATTGTCCAAGTCTCCTCTCAGACTAAATAATGTGAATAAAAAGTGCAGCGCTGGGCCTGGGTGGGTGGACTAAATATGGTTCAAACTGTGGTGTGAAAACCAATGAGTAAAAGGTTTACTAATAGTGTAATGAGTAATATCACAAACTAATCAATATAAGAATACTCATATCATAACAAATCAGTGATACTGTCATAATCACTATAACACGAAAGAAACAATAAATATAAAATATGATATAAACAGTCCCTTTTTTGCAGAGGTAACTGGTAAGTGATAAAATCCGTAAGGACAAGTCCCATTGGGTGAAGTGGTCATTGGGTGAAAAAAGTCCCAAATATTATAGTAAGTCATTTCCAGAGTACAATGTGGTGTGAATACAAAGTAGGTGAATGGATAATCCTGGCATCACATGGATAACCACCGGAGGGAGGGCTGTGATCCCACCACCAAAAGATAGGGGTCAGTACTCTTACAGTAAGGTGCGGACCCGCACACCAATGAGTGGCGAGTCAAAACAGCATAGGCAAGAGTATCTGTGTCACGGTTTCCTCAAACGATCGTCCAGAATGACATCCAATCGCTCCTCGCGGTGGTAGCCGGACCAAGGATGCACGCTTCCAAATCTCCTGTAGCTCAATGACATCCACAAAAGAACAGCGGCACCCCTCCAGGGGACTAGATCCCCCAGTAGAAGTCCAATAGTATGAAACACATAGGGTTTCTACAGTTGCTGTTTATACTGCGCAAACTTGTGATCACTTTATTTGTACTCATCGTTGGATGTTTGTGCTTTTACCTTCCCTTTATTTTTAAATACATTATTTTGGTCATTGCTGATCTACGCCATGTGGAGGCCTCCTTCTTTTATTTTTATTATATATCCATTACATCCATCTGGGATCTAGTCCCCTGGGAGGGGTGCCGCTGTTCCCAGTGGGAGAATGACTTGGGAACAATAACTCCACAACAATGGGATAGGATTCTTCAACAGGGTACTTCGGTATCCATAGCCCCGGCCCAAAGAATGTCGCACTTATTCCTTCTACATAGGGTCTATCATACCCCCCATAAAATGTTTAAGCTAGGGTGGAGACAAGACAATGAATGCCCAAGATGTAAAAATAAAGGAGACCTCATACATATGGTCTGGAAGTGCCCGAAATGATATGGCTATTGGGTGGGAGTCATAGAATATATCAACAAAATATTCGGATCTCGACTAGACCCAAAAGCCAGGATATGCCTTCTGGGCTGCATGGATGACAATAGAGTACCACAGGGTACCCTTGATGCTATATTAAGAACCTTATTTCAGGCCCGTAAGTTAATCGCCCAAAAGTGGCAAGCGCAGGCTCCTCCGTCCATAGACAACTGGCTAGTGGTTATGAATCAAACAATTTCAAACGAAAAAATTCATTTCACCAAGCTGGGGAAATACCCCAAATTTGTTAAAATATGGGGCCTGTGGCAGACTTTCCAGGATCTTTTGTGCCCTTGAGTAAAAAAGGACAACCCCTTTCCAGGATCTGGGAGTAACACTTTATCAAGCAGATTCTCCTGGTTGGACTCCACTAGGTCCCGACATCAAACGACACGACTCTTGATAAACCTGCATCAGTAGACATCGAGCCTGTATGCTCTCAATGGTACGGGGTAAGGGTGGGAGGGAAAGGAGGGAGGGGGGAGGTACATAGCCAACAAGACAAATAGATAAGATCAAGAGCTTTTCTCAGTATGCCCCAGTGGACATCAATCCTGATTTGTGCTATTTTGCATCCTATGATTTATACCCTGTATGTAAAGAGAGTGTATATTTGTTGGCTGATCTGTAAAATGGTTTTAAATTTTCAATAAAAATGAATGGACAAAAAAAAAAAAAAAAAGAATATTGACCCCTATCTTTTGGTGGTGGGATCACAGCCCTCCCTCTGGTGGTTATCCATGTGATGCCAGGATTATCCATTCACCTACTTTGTATTCACATCATATTTTATTTTATATTTATTGTTTCTTTCATGTTGGAGTGATTATGACACCATCACCGATTCGTTAGGATACGAGTATTTTTATTCTTATATTGATTAGTTTGTGATATTACTCATTACACTATTTGTAAACCTTTAACTCTTTGGTTTTCACACCACAGTTTGAATCATATTCAGTCCACCCACCCAGGCCCAGCGCTGCACTTTATTCACATTCTCCGTTTGTGCTAGCAGCTTCTTTTCCCCGGTAATACCGTCCCTTCCAGTTACCTCCTTTCAGACTAGTCAGTTCTTCTCCTCGCTGACCTCATGACGAGTCACCGACCTGCTAGCTCTCGGGGCGGGGAGAAGATGAAGCTGCCGCTGCACAGAGGAGAGGAGGTGGAGCTTTAGGCGGAGCCTCTGCAAGTTAGCCAATGATGGTCTGGGCAATCCCACTCATAGATGAGCATGGGGGCGCCATTATACTGTCTGCCAGCCGGGGTAACTGTACTGTGAATTGCCATTCCGCCGCTATCACTGGAGCTATAGTGCGGGAGACAGCGCCTGCAGGAGAACAAGTGGGATTTTATTTTCGTGCAAGGATCGTTTTTTTTTTGCCATAGGCTGGATACGCCATCACAGGAGGCCCTCGAGGGCCCCCTGCAGCAAGGGGCCCGGTTGCCATGGCGACCCCTATAATTCCGCCAATGCTTGATGTCCAAGGATGCCAGAAAATCCGTCGGATGGAGCACAGCGACCACCAAACAAACCGATTCCATCCTGAATTTCGGAGCCTTCACAAAGGCATTGAGGGCCTTGAGGTCCAAGATTGGAATGAACTCTGTCCTTCTTTGGGACCACAAAACAGATTTAAGTAAAATCCCTGAAACCTTTCCTGCAGAGGTACCGGTATGATTACTCTGCAAGTCCTATACCGCCCCGTTAGGACATCCCGACGAGCCGGAAGGAGAGGAAGATTTGACGGAAATAATTTTGGTGGACAAGAGAAACGCTTGGCTTGTACCCTGAGGAGACCACTTTGCAAACCCACCAGTCGCATAGCAGCAAGAACTTTCCCCACCCAAGAGTTGGGTGGGGGCAAAACTTCATGCGGTACAAGTGCTCTGTCCTGCGCTGACCTGGACGAGGGGGTCCTCCTTACTGCCTGGACAGTATTGGTCTGCATCATCTCACACTTCAGAACAGAGGTCTTGTGCCACAGCCAGGCCCGAGTCAGAGCATTCCCCAGGAGATGGCGGGGGGAGGGAGCGCTTTTTACCCCCCTTACGCCTGCACGCCGCTTCCACCCTGGCAACAAATGATCCCAGGACCGCCGACAAAGTGTCCATGGGCACAGCAGGGGCACTGGTTGCTGCCACTGGAATGTCTGGGGAAGAAAACGCCACCCTATGACTCCATGCTCATCCACTGACAGCCTTTAGGGACCAAGTCAAGATATTAGCACAGAAAATGGCCACCCTCCTTGCTGCTCCTTGCTACCCAGGGAACTCACTACCCAAGCAAGAGACTGCAAGAGACTGCCCAGAACCAGCATGTGTCCGAGGTGTCCTGGGAGTTGAATAGCGAATTGCGACGTTCAGGAAGCCATCCAGCACTAGAGGCTCAACCAAGTGGGAGAAAACCACCTCAAAATGGCCGCCATACGCCTCAGAGGAAAGGGTGCGGGCTACAAGAAAATGGCCACCTGCAATTAAGACCTTTGTCACAGAGCGACCACGACAAAACGGCCACCAATGGAGATTTCAATGATAACGTCAGGCCTCAAGAAAATGGCGCCTAAGCACCCGAGGTGGACGAGAAGGCCACAAAGAAGCTGAACAGAGGCTTCCCAGTGACAAGCCACGCCCCACAGAGAGCGGGCCTGGACACCCCCACAGCCCCTAAACCGGGATACAGAGACACCCTCGGGTATAACCCGGCCGACGCAGCAGGCCCCGTAAGGGAAGGAGGGAAAGGGAGAGAGTAAAGGGAGGACAGGAGACCCCTAATCGACCCCCCAGAATTGAACAGCTGTTCCATCCTGTCGAAACAGGAGGAACTTAACTTACCCGTCCATGTGAGGACTTGCTGGTGCGTTCCACAGCCCACAGCCAAACAGTATGGAGTGGCTGTTAGCCACAGTCCACTGTGACTGAGACAACGGCAGCCCGATCATGTGTGGACCCCAGAGCATATAGCTCACTGGCCACCCCTGGTGCAAACAGGGCATGTCATGGCCGACCCAGCGCATAGCCAAGGTCTGATCACGCTTGATGGCCGGACTAGGGGGGACTACTAGGATCTATAGTATCCAGCCTGTCACCCAGCCGGCAGTGGATAGTAAAGCTCAGGATCAAAAAAAAAAAAAAAAAAAAGTAAAAATTCTTCAGGGCTTTGGGCCCAAAGGGAGACAGGTCCTTCTCTATTAGGCAGGAAAAAACTGAGCTGCTGGCTGCAGTGTGAGGGGTTATGACCAGCTGTGCAGCTTTGCAAAAGTCACATGTTTTAAATGTCTAACATGTCTGTCTAGTCCTCTCCTAATAGACTGAACATAACCCACAAGTCAAGAATATAAAGAGCTGTGTCCGTCCAAGGACAAAAGAGAAATATATTTTGTCGAATTGCATAGGAAATAAAAAAACATTCCATACAATACATCCACTTCCATTTGTGTGAAAAGGACACAACTTTCAATGTTATATTGCCGTTTCCACACTTTTGATTGTACACGTTTCACCGTGAGGCTTCTTCAGGAAGAAACGTGGAATCTCAGCTACTCAAAGTAATGAGGAATTGAAGCCAAGTTATGACAAAGTCATGGAAGAGGAGTAAATTCTGATGGCCCTGTACGTCCAACCAACTGTAGTTGATCACCCACATAAGGCAGATCTCACGCAGGGAAGGATATGGAGTCAGAAAATGTATACAATAGAAGGATAAAACTTAATATAAAAAAAAATCTATATAGGAAGCTGGGAGCCCAAAATGATACCATTGGTAGGGTAAAACACTAACCTGATCTCAGAACTTCAGACTTGGGTTTGGCTGGGCATAAGCAATCTATTAGCAGGACCAACATCTGTATGCCAAACAAAACAGAGAATACAGATTTATTAAAGTGGTTGTAAACCACTTTTTCTAACTTTTACCTACAGGTAAGCCTATAATAAGGCCTATAAGGCGGCTTACCTGTAGGTTTAAAGAATATCTTCTAAACATGTACGGTTTAGGAGATATTCCCCTCGCAATGCACTGCTGATTGCAGAGGCGCATGCACAGGGGGAATCCACGGCGAAAGGACCGGCATCCGCCGGACCCTGGCTGGATTTAAACTTCCAGCACGCGTGCGCGGGAGTGACGTCATAGCCGCTCCAGCCAATCACAGCGCTGGAGCGGCGATACCCGGAAGACACGCCGAGTCAAGATGAGATCTCGCTCGGCGTGCACCAGGTAAGTTCCCTACACCTCGTTCCGAGGCAAGTATTTCATAATGAGCTAATATGCGGTGCATATTAGCTCATTATGGCTTTTCCCTTGCAGGTCTAAAAAAAAAAAAAAAAAAAAAACACGATTTAAAAAGGAACCGGACAAGACAGATATGGATAAGTTGCATATCACAAT
The DNA here is from genome assembly GCA_029574335.1 of Rana kukunoris. Classification (NCBI taxonomy): domain Eukaryota; kingdom Metazoa; phylum Chordata; class Amphibia; order Anura; family Ranidae; genus Rana; species Rana kukunoris. Next base: position 28,095 of record JAJQKJ010000876.1, on the reverse strand, counting down.
GGCAACAGGGCCAGTGTCATTATTGGCTTGTTCACGGTAACGGAAGCTGTCTAAGTTTTTGTACCCTCTTTAGAATCCTTGGTTTGGAGTCCACTGGAGGAAACACAGGAGGTCTTCAACCTTTAGCTTATACTACCGTCTATACAGGACGACTGGACATCGGCAAACAAAAAACTGTTGGCTAGCCTCGAGTACACCACCACCCACCACCAGCATTTCTGTTTGTATCGCAAAATTAGAGAGTACGGTCATAAAAGCAGAGGGGTGGGGCCTATGCCCCTCAATGGAAGCCAAGAAAAGGGTATTATGGCGAGGACACAAATCAGATTTTCTGTTTTGTCCATTGAGAAAAAAAAATACACTTTATTTGCAGGTAAAAAAATAAATGCTCATTTATTATTTTTTGTTGCAAGAGCCTGTAAAGCAGGGCTAGGCAACCTGGGGCCCTCCAGCTGTTGCAGAACTACAAGACCCACAATGCCTCTGGGAGCAATTTAACTGCCAGCCTTGCAATGCATCATGGGAAATGTAGTGCCACAACAGATGGAGGGTTGCAGTTTGCTTACCCCTACTGTAAAACATCACACCCAGGATCAGCAGATCACTGGTGCCGCACAGATCTGTCATTGTAAAGGCCTGCTCGTACCTCATACCAGGAAGCCGAGACATGCTGACAGGAAGAATTAATGCAAGTGGAATATGTGCAGCGCTTGTGGAGTGAAAAAACCTGGTGAATAGGTTTTTTGACAAGTGTCATATCAAAATAGATGCAAGAAAAACATGACATCACACAATGACAACTTAAAATAACAAATAATGGCTGAGTGCGTGAGCAGCCAGATGAAAATGACCAACGATAGTCCAATTAAAATGATTATACAAGTCCGTAAAGGACTATACACAGTAACAGATGACTGCTTTCAAAGTAACATGAGTTGCTGAATGCATGAGCACTTGGATGGAAATGAATACTAATAGTCAAAAGTGAACATCAGCTGATCATAGAAGTCTAATGAAAGACTGCAAACAATGACAAATGACCAGTCTTTTCAACCATGTGGTGGATAGTGACAGATCTTCAAATTGATTGGAATGAAGGGAGACATAGATGTAAAGACAATCCTAGGTAGATAAGTTGGATACTCTTACCATGTGACGTAGACCCAAATACCTTTCGGTTTGAGTCAATCAAACGGAGTAAGAGTGTTGATGTGACCAGCTCTCCCTTCAGGCGTCTCCCTTGGTGCTAGATGGCTCCTCCAAATCGCCGATCACCATGGATTCCTCCACGGTCATAGACTTCCAGCAACTCTGTGTGTGCCGAGGTGACAGTTATTCCTCCACAGCTTCAGGGCATAAAAGCATGGAAGAAAACAAAAATGGCGCAGAACAGATTTGCCCAAAAAGATTTATTTAAAAACAGGAACCAAACAAAAATGGGCAAATAAAAATGGTAAGCATCCAGCAATGATTACACAGGGTGATCACAAATAAAAGGGCGCAGTATCGGCAGCAAGCGCAGAACCCTATGCATTTCATCCTATAGGACTTCTACAGGGGTATGCACTAGCCTGCCACCTCTGTGCTTAAATAGTATGGAGAACACGATTGACCTGGCCATGAGGGACGTTCCACTTTCTGGTAGATGGAGTTGGCTTGCACCTCAAGCCTCTTAGTGGACGGCCAATCAAAGCACAGTAAAGGAAGAAAACTTCCACGGTGTCATGACAAACAGGTGGAGGCGAGTGACGAAGTGAAACATCGAAAGGGCGTGGTTACAGAGTGACTGCGGTCATGTGGGCGGGTTAAACGCAGAGGCCTTACTAATTAGGCGTTACAAAACGTGAAAGCCTGTATAAAACCATCGTAACTAAGTAATATTAAAGAGGTCCAAAAATCACTGCGGGAGTAAGCAGGCATTAGTGTGGGGTCATCGTATTAAACAGACCAGTGTATGAAATGGGCGTGACAAAGGAGTGTCCCAGGCACTCAAAGTAAGGGCGCATGGGACGTTACTGACATCATTACGTCAGCGTGTGGTACAACAGAGGAATCCAAGACTCGCTCTGAAAGTGGGTGAGTGACGTTCAATCATCCCATAGGTGAAATGGGACAAAGAAAGACACTACTGTGGGGGGGGGGGGGGGGGTGTTGTGAAGGGGGAAGTGTCTGTGGGGAAGACAAAAAGAGGACACTACTGTGGGAGGGGGGCAAAGGATACTGCTGTGGGGGTGGTGATGCAAATGGGGGTTTAGAACACTGCTGTGAAAGGGCCGAAGACTAATGTAAGAGCAGGATTGTGATTTAAGAGGAGAGGTAGGCTGTTATGTGAAGGACCTGAGTGATCGAAAAGAATATGCGATTTGGCCAGCAAACTCTCCTGACCTGAACCCCATAGAGAATGTATGAGGCATTGCCAAGAGAAAGATGAGAGACCGAACAATGCAGAAGAGCAGAAGGGCGCTATTGAAGCTTTCTGGTCTTCCATAACACCTCAGCAGTGCCACAGACTGATAGCTTCCATACCACGTCGCATTGAGGCAGTAATTGCTGCAAAAGGGGCTCAAACCAAGTACTGAGTACATATGCATGCTTCTACTTTTCAGAGGTCCGATATTGTTCTATGTACAATCCTTATTTTATTGATTGCATGTAATATTCTAATTTTCTGAGATTTAGGGATTTCATGAGCTGTAAGCCATAATCATCATCACAATTATGACAAATCACGGCTTTAACTATCTTGCTTTGCATCTAATGAGTCTCTCTCATATATTAGCTTCACCTTTTAAGTCGCATTAGTGAAATAAATGAACTTTTGCACGAAATTCAAATTTTTCGAGTTTCACCTGTATATAGTCAAACGGCCCACGCTCCTCTTTCAACATTAGAAAATCAGATTTCTATGACAATTTTTATTTGCTCAGTTTTGCCAATGCTATATTAATTCAGCAACATTGGTTCTATAGATGTTACCAATCTTTGAAGAATCGACAAGCGTTTTTCTTCTTTGAAAACATCAACAATACTTCATCCCATCCTAAACCTGACCTAAGCTATTATATTCAATGGCAGGAAAAACTGACAAAGTGCCAAAAGAAGAGAAAACAACAAACTTGTAAAAACTGCTCCGCCCCCGAGGATTCTTCCCACTGAATTTCTTATAACTTTTGGTTGGCACTTCCCATTGGTAGCTTTTCCCCGATAAAAGATTTATACTGGAGTCACAGCTCTACGTTGTGGTTATGCTCACCCAGTCGCGTAGCTTGGGGAGGGGGTGGTGGCAGCAGTGAGTGTGGTTTCCCCGGGCATAACATTTAGAGGGATGCAGACAGGGCCGGTGCCACCATAAGGCAGCAAGCAAACTAAAACCTCCTTGCTGAGGATTTAGTTTACCTTGCGGTTACTGAGAAAGCAGGAAAAAAGGAATCCAAGCATGCAGAGGGTGCAGATCGAGATTCAGGCAGGGAGCACCACTGTGCGGGGGGTTGTGGTTGTCAGGCCAGGGGTGCCGGCTCCCCAATGGTTGCTGCTAGGTGCCACCAGAGGTAATGCAGGAGATATTCTTCTAACCTTCCTGTCCCTGGTGCTGTAGAACCTGTGAGCAGGGCCAGTACTAGGGGTGGGCAGGATGAGAAGTTGCCCTGGGCGCAATGATTTAGTTATAGGAAGAGGGCGCTGTCTGCCGGGTGTAACCATGCCCAGCACAGAATGTTCTGCCGAGCGCCGAATCTAACAGGGTAGGCAAAGACCAGCTTTGTTCCTGCGTGTAGGCTAGATCTTAGCACTACCACCCGCCCCCTGCCTGCACAGTACTAGTTCCCGAGACAGTAGAGTGGAGTGGGCGGGGCACATGAGGCTGGTGATTCCAGATACATACAGCTTTCCTGCTCCTCTGGTTGCCTGGACAGCAGCTTCTCCTTCCCCTCTCCAATCATTTCTATCAATTCTACTTTCAGAGTGTCAGATTTTTGTGTGACATCACCAGCTCTGCCCACTAGCCTCCTGTTTTTCTTCTTCCCTGCTCTGGACAATGTGGTTGTGACCCCTCCCCTCCTGTGCCCTTTCCCTCGCCTCCCCTCCTCTCCTCTCCAGTCCTACTGCAAAGTGAGTGGTGTCTCCTGTGTGCTGCTAAGGCCTTCACTACTGAGCTAACAGGTAACCTTCTTTCAGGCATGGTAACAGTTCTAACTGTGAAGACAACTGTTCTTTCTGATTCTTTTTTTTATTAAAGCGGAGTTCCACCCAAAAATGGAACTTCCACTTAATCCACTCCTCGCCCCCTTACATGCCACATTTGGCATGTAATTTTTTTTTTGGGGTGGGGGCTTCAGGAACAGTGAGATTTCCCCTCCCACTTTCTCCTTCCACCGAGGGGCTGGTAAGGCGAATAGCTTAATCACCTAACTGCCGCCCATCCCTGTAGGCGATCGCCTGGGACACGTCACAGGTCCCAGGCGATCGCCTGTCCAATCGGACGGCGCAGCGCCGCTCGTGCATGCCCAGCCGTGTAGCCGAAAGCAGTCACGGCCGGGTGCCCACACTTGGAATGAAGACGCCGGCCGGGGAGAGGGGGAAGAGGAGCGGAGCCCCGGCCGGCGCGTCGCTGGAACCATGGAGAAGGTAAGTGTATGTTTATTAAAAGCCAGCAGCTACACTTTTTGCATCTGCTGACTTAACAAAAAAGGCTGGAACACCTCTTTAAAAGGACATTTTAAGATGAGGCACAGACATGTGGCTCCCATGCAGGGCTAGCTTATCAGCATGGGGATGCATGAGCATTGTGTGCATCCCTGTGCCAGCACCCCATTCATTTCTACTGGGACATGAGGTTGCATGCACACAGCCTCTGTATTCTAATATGACATGCAGGTTTGGGTCCCAAAATAAATGAATAGAACACTGGCACAGGGATGCACACAATGCACATGAGAGCCCTGCACAGGGCACACATATCTGAATGGGCCTAAACAACTCAAGTACATGGAGGCTTAGTGATTTCCCAGCTCCCCAGGCATCAGAAAACAAACCGGGATTTTACACAGCAGCTACCAAGTCTGGACATGAATGGAAATTCAGCTGGTTCACCAAGGACTGGACGAGTTTCAATCCATCTATGGCCATTCCTGCTAAAGAGAAGTTGATCCAATATGATCAACTTCTCTCAAACCAGCTTGTTGGAAAGGTTTCCTTTGATCTGCAGTGCAAATCAATGTATTCTAATCACAGTGCAATGTCTCTGTGGAGAGGATTCCTCCATCCACCTTGCTTGTGTGGATGAGGGGGAGAACTGCTCAGTTTTTCAAATCAGACACTAACTGATAGAAAAAAAAAAACTGATCTATGGCCAGCTTACCATTCACTATACAATCTGATTGTACAATATCTTTTGGGTCTACCACCAACTATGTAGTACAAGGGCCTGCCTGATTGGATGCTACTAATTGGATAATAATTTGTTTAGGTTTGTCCACATATTACAAAGTTCTGCAGAAATTGTACAATCAGATTGTAAAGTGTACATTCACCTTTACTGTTCATGTGCAGGAGCACCAAGAATGACACATTTTTTCCCTGACACATTGTCTAACGCTGGGTACACCCTATACTTTTTTTTTGTTTTGTTCAGCCTGCTGGAAGAAAAATGAATAGATCCCTGCATACACACAAACAAGGTGGGTTCAGAAAGACCCCTCTCCACTCTGTGCTATTGTACTCCAACAGCAGAAATCCTCTACTGATCAGAATACAATGATCAGCACTGCAGCCCGCTGATCATAAGAGGATTTCCAGCAGGACCATTTGACAGAAGCCAAGGTCAGCTTCAGCTAGTTCTTGAGCTCCATTTACAATCTTCAGAAATCACCCTTGGGCAGCTATTATTTCTATTACTCCTTATTGGCTGTAAACCAAGCCATCATCAAAGCAATCAAATTGGCTGTGTGTGGGTAATACTGGTGCACCCAGCTCCATTACATATGTTTTGGTGCACTGCACATGCCCCAACTAGCTCTGCCCCCTGCTCAGGAGGGGGGGGGGAGGGGCGCATTTTGGCATCTTCACCCTGGGCACTGAACTACCTTGTCCCACCACTGCCTGCGAGATGTGGGGAGATTGTGTGTGATGCGGGAGGGGGTATCTGGAGGTGCGAGTGGAGGAATGGGGGGGGGGGGTCTAGTGGGGGAAATCCAGCGGTGTAGTCAGAGTGGAGGTAATTTGGGGCGGGATGCGGTGTGATCAGATTCGAGGGATCTGGGGTGTATTCAGAGTGGAGGGAATCTGGTGGGGGCTGGAGGTGCGATTATAGTAAAGGGATGGGGATCTGGTGGTGTGATCAGAGTGGGGGTATCTGGGGGGTGTAATCAGGGTTTGGGATATTTTGGGGGATGTGATCAGAATGAGGGGGGTTTCTGTAAGCGAGTTCAGGCTGGTGGTGCCCAAAAGTTTACGGGTAAGGGGGCACAAATTTGCTTTGCCCCGGGCACTAACAAAAGAAATGGGTTGTGGTATAATTTATTTAGAATGCTCCCCCAATGCACTTTCCCAGCACCCCAACTCAGACCTGAATTTTAGTGGGAACCATTTTTACCTTGTGGTAAAGGTGCGTTGAAAGGATCGTTCTCACTGTGCATTATCGCAATACAACGCAATACAACGCAACACAATGTGAGATGTGGAGAGCGGTCAGCCACCAGTGCCGGGTCTCGGAGTAGATCTGTGTCTTCAACACCTGCAGATCAAGAGAGAATACAATGATCTACTGACCTCAACAACCTGCTCCATCTAGGACAACAATTTATTGATCCATTATGTGTTTGGTGGGCACCGGAGAGGTAAACCCCCCCCCCCCCCATGGTCTCTAATATTTCTCGAAACTGAGGGGCCACTATGAAGGAGATCACCAGATTTCGGATGGTCCGATTACCACACAATCCAGTATTCTTGCACTATGGCATTTATTTAGCTCTGTCCCAGTTTTTCCATCATTCATCCCCTGTGAAGTGTTGGGTAAGTCACATACGCAACGGGCGCTCACCTGAATTACAGCAGAGTTTGCATACTCACTCCTGCAGTAACTCAGAGGTCGGGGGCCCATAAAAGGTACTCAGATCTGTACCTCAATCTGCAGAAAAAGAACAGAGATATGTAGAGATTACAATGGTTGTTATTACAAAGGGTGTTACGCAGCGCATGCTACCGTATGTGTTATTGTGAATGAGCCCCAATGCAGTATGGATGCCCCAAAGCTCTATATAATTTGTTAACAAGTGTAGCATTCCCCTCTGACAACCTACTTATTGTATCTGCTCACCAAGACGGAACCTGATATAATATAATAATGTAATGATGAAGAGTGACCCGGCATTTCACTGACCTCTGGTGGAAGCAGTTTCTCTTCTTATTGCAGTCCGATTCTGGTGTGCAGACAAAAGGCTCTGTTGGGAGACAGGAGGGAGAGTTACCATTATGCATGTCACATTTCTTCAGCCATGGGCAGGTTTCTCCATCCAAGCTGTCTATGGACACAGCTCCAAGTTGTCCCTTGACAAATGGCTTCACTGTGATCCCCCGCTTGTTTCTCTAGGATTGCAGAAACCACAAGTTCGTAATGGAAATAGACAAAATGCCAGCCAGTCATCTTAAAGCGGAGTTCCACACAAAAATGGAACTTCCACTTTTTGGGACCCCTTCCCCCCGCCCCCCGGTGTTACATTTGGCACCTTTCAGTGGGGAGGGGGGGTGCTGATACCTGTCTAAGACAGGTATTTGCACCCACTTCCGGCCATAGACTCTTGTGGGAGTCACGCCGCTTCCCCCCCCACCCCCGTTGTCTAGTGGGAAACACACTGGTCCCAGGAAAGAGCGGGGACCAGTGACGGCACGCCGCGCTACTCGCGCATGTGCAGTAGGGGAAATGGGTATGCTTGTTTGTACTTTGGAGTTTTGTCCGACGGACTTGTGCACACATGATCGGAAAATCCAATTACAAATACAATTGTTGGCGGAAAATTTTAAAGCATGCTACACAACATTTGTCTGCAGAGAATCCAACAATTGACTGAGACAGAGCGTACAAATGATCGGATCACAATTCCTGTTAGAAAATCCGATCAAGTGTATAAGGCTTTAGGGAGAAATCAATGGATCTCTATCAACCAGGATAACTACTTCTGACTAATACATTTGTGAGGAGCTCCTTGCCTGAGCTACAGGTTGCTACACATGTACTGTGGATACATATATAAAAACATTATACTTTGTTTTATTTTTTATAAGTGATCACATTCCCTCTGTATTCAGCTACATAAGAGCTGTGGGAGAACAGCAGCACAGCCTTCCAACTGCAACATTCTATTTTAGCCACGCCCTGATCTGGAATGGTTGCCATGACAATTTTGTTCCAACTGCTAATCTACCAGAAGGCTGTACTTGTACCTTCCTTGTACGGGATTGGCTGATGCGCTCAGAGCCTTCCAACTGCCATGTTCTCTGTTTTGAATGGTTGCCATGACAATTTTGTTCCACACACACACACACACACACATCTGAACTGGCTGTTATGACATCACAGCAGAAGGGTATAAAAGGCAGAGCAGCTGGGCTCTACGTCAGTTGGTTAGCCGACACTGACGGAAGAGGAAGCAAATATGTTTACTCTACGCGGAATCACTTCTTATTTACTAGGAAAGCTAAAGAGACAAGCGGATCCTTCACCAAAGGACCGCCAGCAGAATGTACAGCAAAATTTACTGTCAATTACCAATTCCCCACAATGGGAGGAGGAAAGGACACCAAGATACAGAGAGGACACCTGTTTTCAGACCACAAAGGCTGGAGAATACCCATTAGGTAAGGACCATCACAGTGAAATTATATATATATATATATATATATATATATATATATATATATATATATATATATATATATTATATATATATATAAATATATATTATATATATATATATATATATTATTTATATAAATAATATATATTATTAAATATATATTATTTATTAAATAATATATATATATTATTATTATATAAATAAATATATAATTATTATTATATAAATAAATATATAATTATTATTATTATATAATATATATATATAATTATTATTATTATATAAATATATATATATAATTATTATTATTATATAAATATATATATAATTATTATTATTATATAAATATATATATAATTATTATTATATAAATATATATATAATTATTATTATTATTATATAAATATATATATAATTATTATTATTATATAAATATATATATAATTATTATTATTATATAATATATATATATAATATATTATTATATATAATATTATATATAATATTATTATTATATTATATAAATATATATATATTATTATTATATAAATATATATATATAATATTATTATTATATAAATATATATATAATATTATTATTATATAATATATATATATAATTATATATATATATATATAATTATTATATAAATATATATAATTATTATTATATATATTATTATATAATATATATATATATATATATATATATATATATATATATATATATATATATATATATAAATAAATAATAATAAATATAAATATATTTATTTATTTTTATTAATAACACCATTCCTATTCCCACACACAAATACTGGAGTTATCCTGCATACAGAGCCATCCCTATATACCTATACTTGGGGGGGGGAACCTGTATACACAGAGTCATCCCTATATACATACACTGGGGAAATCCTGTATTACACAAAGTAATCCCTATATACATATACTGGGGGGGATCCTGTATACAGAGTCATCCCTATATACCTATACTGGGGGGGATCCTGTATACACAGTCATCCCTATATACACATAGTCAACCCTATATACATATACTGGGGTGAACCCTGTATACACAGAGTCATCCCTATATACCTATACTGGGGGGATCCTGTATACAGAGTCATCCCTATATACCTATACTGGGGGGAATTCTGTATATAGGGGGTATCACATCCAATGGTTGGGCTCCAATATTTTACATTTTGGGGGTTTATTTACACTTTAAACAATTGGTTTTGTTTTAGGGTAACAGGCATTTACAGATTATATTTACTATATAGGTAAAGAAATACTTAGGAGAATAAGACTGCAGATTGTATGTTACATAAATGGAAATGGTATGTGGATGTATAATTTTTCTCTTTTTCTTCTCTAGAATTGGATACATTGACCCTGAAGGACTTCATCATCCATGAGAAGCTGGGAGAAGGGGGCTTTGGAGAGGTAAGTGATCACACCGATTACACAAAGGGCTGTATTGCAGCCTATCGGCTCGCTTTACAAAGCCAACACAACAGGATAAGAATCTTTAGTTCCCAAACAGAGTGACTTTCAGATAAGAGTCATAAAAGTTTGCCCATCACCTTCAGGGTGTAGCATGTTCTCCATAGAAAACTATTCTGTCACATTACATGCTAGCTGACTTGGGGGGGGGGGGGGGGTGTAGTAAATTGATGTGTTATTGACATGTTTTAACTATTTCTTCTAGGTCTTCCTGGCACGCCATTCTGCCAGTCAACAGCAGGTGGCATTAAAGAGGATACACTACAGAGACTTCAGAGACAACCCTGCAGAACTCCAGGTTCTATTGAAGATCAGATATTGTCCCTTCACCACCCACCTATATGGAGAATTCCTGACAGAGGTAAGTGAACTATTACCCATGTTCTTGCTCAGCCAATCCCGTGTGTGCTCATGATATCCCCTTCCCATTCTGCTGGATATCTAACAGCTCAATTATCTGTTATGTCTAACTCTTTCCCTTTCTCTTATTTTTATACAGACTCATCAATACTTAGCCATGGAATACCTGAGCGGTGGGGATTTGCATGGATACATAAATAAATGTGGTCCATTTCCCCTGGAGAAGATAAGGTAAGATTCATAATCGTGTACTGTGGGTAGAGGGTTGTTGTCCACTAAGGTGGAACAATTCCATGGTTGGGAAACCTCACACCTGAGGCCCGGTACCTCCTAGATACTTGTATCAAAGAGGTTAGGACAGATTGTGCCCAAAACACATAGGGCCAGATTCAGGTAGTCCAGAGCATCTTTGCTCTGGAGTAACGCTTCTCATTTGCGTTGCGCTGCAGAAATTTTAGGAGCAAGTGCTGTCATTCACGAAGCACTTGCTCCTAAAGTTGCGGCAGCGCATCACAAATGAGCCGGCGTAATTCAAATTTAGCGGGTACGGGGCGTGTAGTATGCTACTACGCGCGATCCCGCCGCGTCGAGTGTCAAAACATCCCCGTGGCATGCTCCAAAATCTGTGAATGAACGTCAATGACGTCACATTCCCATTCATGACCGTTTTACGCAAGCGATGTTTTTTTTTTTTTTTTCCCGACGCGATGACGACGCCTATACCTAACATAGGATACTCCAACCCCATGTAGGTATATCTATGCGCCGCGTATCCCGTCCGGAAACGTCGTATCGTCATTGCGTCGCGCCGGATTTCGATCGTGGATTGCCGATTTCCGCTCATTAACATATTTTTTGAGCGTAAATCGGCGGGAACGCCCCCGGCGCCATTTTTAAGTTGAAGTAACGATGCGATGGCGAAACTCAGTTACGCTGCTCGCATCGGAACTTCAACCCGGCGTTTCTTGTTTTCTGGTTTACAGAAAACAGAAACGCCAGCTCAAAGTCACAGTTAGGCTGGCGGATCACTCGATCCGCCAGCGTAACCGTTCCTGAATCTGGCCCATAAATGGGATATTTATAAATTAGGTGTAACCTTTCTGAAACACCCCCTGCATCAATGATCAGATGGTATCCTTCACAAATCCATCACCGGGCTAACAGAGCAGTAATGGTTTAACCACTTTATGGCCAATTCTGACACTTTGTTTACAAGTAAAAATCTGTATCTTTTTGTTAGAAAATGTACTCGGGACCCCCAAACATTAGATTTTTTTTTTAGCAGAGGCCCTGGAGAGTAAAATGGTGGTCGCTGTAATTTGAATGATATTTCCACAGTGGTATTTCAAATTAAATCCCAATAGAATACCACATTTTTGGTAACATAGAAAAGATGATGTTACTCTGAGTACATAGATACCAAACATGTCAAGCTTTAAAATTGTGCACGTCCATGTAATGACCCTTGAGATAGTAATAGGCAGCGACAGGTCCTTTTTACTGAGAGATTTTGAGTCTATTAGACCCCAGATCTCTCCTCTGCCCTTCAAAGCTTCGGATCATACCAAGTTCTCTCTCATATCAAAATGCTTTTTTTTCAAATCACTAATGGTTTGTTTATAACCAGAAAAACTGAAGTGATGAAATGCTTATCGCTTTCCGTTTCTTAGACCATAGAGAGGATCAGAGGCGTTAGGCCCCGATTTGCTCTATGGTCAGCCGGCGGATGCACGCTCAGGTTCCCTGGTGGGATGGGAGAGCCGTGGACATCCCCTACAACTGCTTATAAAAGCAATCCAGCAGCCAACTAGCGGCGAAGGAATGCTTTTAAAAAACTGCCGCACGCTGGCTTAAAAAAAAAAATACCACGATGATGCCTACAGCTGCCACGCAAAGTCCAGTGGTGTACCGGTACATTGCTGGTCTGCAGGTAGTTATTCTGCTTTTGCGCAACAAAATTCAGTTTAGTGTACATGTTCCTGAAGATATAGATATTAACTATTGTGCAAATATCTTACACCCAGAAAAATTGCAACTGTCACCATTTTACTGGACCTCTGCTGTCATAAAATTATATATATATGTATATGTTTGGGGTTTTTTAAGTCATTTTCCTAAAAAACTGATTTTAACAGTTGTGGAAAATGACAAAATTGTTCTTGATGCCAAGTTGCGAATACTTATATGATTGTTTTCTATTTCAGATCCATATCTGCGGAGATCCTGTGCGGTCTTCAATACCTCCACAACATGGGCATCGTGCACAGAGACATCAAACCACAAAATATCCTTCTGGACAAGGACGGACATATAAAAATCGCCGACTTTGGATTGGCGGTAACAGACCGCTACGAAAGGATGGTCATTTATGGAAGCGCGGGAACGCCAGCTTTTATGGCGCCAGAGGTAAGAAATGTTCTATCCATCCTGTGTTTGTACTGCTTCATATTCTTGTTCAATGTCCTAATCCTTCCTTTCTTCTGGATATTTCTACAGATCTTGCTCAGTAAACCTTACAACTGGGCTGTGGATTATTTTGCATTTGGAATTACGTTGTATGAGATGGCGACAGGCACCCACCCATTTATCGAAAACAGCGATCCGAAGAATCTGAAGAAGGCAATAATTACCCAAGAACCATATTATTCGTCAAAAATGAACCCGGACCTGAAGGACCTTTTGGAGAAGGTAAGTTATACCAGTTCTATGAGCTATGCAAGGAGAGGGGGGGGGGTAAGAGTTGAAAGGATAAGTTCACTTTTAAAATAAATAAAATAAATACACATATTATTGCATATTAAACAGTGCATATATTATGTTTTTTATTAGAAAAGCATTGCACCCACAATCAGCAGAGTGCGGGTCTAATGCAGGGCTCCTGCAGACTGTCAGTGTAGCGGTTTGCCCGCACCTACTACAGGCAGGCAGTGACTGAATGACAGGAAGAATCGCTGAACTACTAGAGCGCTGACCAACACCCTGACAGTTCACGGAGAACTATAATCCATCAGCCCCTATGGTTGATGGTGGTTGTAGTTCTCCCATTTACAGAAAATCTGTCAATTAATGACCACCTGGACACTTGTTTTTTTTAAATTGTGACAGCGGGTACGGAGAGAAGTTTCCTGGCCCACTGTCACAATGGGAACTCGGGAGGGTGCAGGGCTGCTCATTTAGTAACATATTACACCCTGGATACGGGTGTAAAAATGTAACATGAAAGGTGAACTTATCTGTACAAAAACCAAATGGAAAGCATCAGAGCGCTAGTTAGCAAAACAAGACATGGGGGAAAGAGCAGGCCAATCACAGAAACTGTGGGTGTGGCCAACCCATGGTGGGGCAAATGTTACCTTCCATTATTGGTTATAAGTAAAGATGCTGGAAAACAGCAGCAGAGTAGATGAAATATGCAGCTTTGAGAGGGTTATACTATCCACACATTGTAATTGTGCTAATTCTGTTCTATTTTTTTCTGTTGTACAGCTCCTCTGCAAAGATCAAGAAAAAAGGAGACAACTGGTCAGAAATCTAAGATCTCATCCATTTTTCCAAACGATCAACTGGCTGGAGCTAGCAGGGAAGGCTCGCTCTCCATGCGCCATGACAAAGATGAGTAGATATCACAATAACTGGGCCATCATGGGCACAGGGTGTGACAGATGTGCCTGGGCACACCCTAATCACATTGTGTGGAACAGATTCCACACGTTTAGACCCCTAAGATTTCGCCAAATCCCTAAGGGGCTCCTAAAACAATGTGAGGGGGCATTATAGGGACAGGAGGAGGAAGAGGAGGGGGCATTATAGGGACAGGAGGAGGAAGAGGAGGGGGCATTATAGGGACAAGAGGAGGAAGAGGAGGGGGCATTATAGGGACAGAGGAGGAAGAGGAGGTGGCATTATAGGGACAGGAGGAGGAAGAGGAGGGGGCATTATGGGGACAGGAGGAGGAGGAGGGGGGGGAATAGGGACAGGAGGAGGAGGGGGGGGAATAGGGACAGGAGGAGGAGGGGGGGGGGAATAGGGACAGGAGGAGGAGGGGGGGGAATAGGGACAGGAGGAGGAGGGGGGGGGGAATAGGGACAGGAGGAGGAGGGGGGGGAATAGGGACAGGAGGAGGGGGGGGGGGAATAGGGACAGGAGGAGGAGGGGGGGGGGGGGGAATAGGGACAGGAGGAGGAGGGGGGAAATAGGGACAGGGTAATATAAGGACAAGGGGACACACTTTTTGTCTAGAGGAAAAGAGATGTAATACGGAAAGGTTTCTTCACAGTAAGAGCTGTGAAAATGTAGAATAGACTCCCTCCAGAGGTGGTAAAGTTGATCCAGGGAAAATCCGATTGCCTCTCGGGGGATCAGGAAGGAATTTTTTACCCTGCTGTAGCAAATTGGAGCATGCTCTGCTGGGGTTTTTCGCCTTCCTCTGGATCAACTGTGGGTATAGAATTGGGTACATGGGATTGTATGATTTATTTTTTATTTTTATGGTTGAACCAGATGGACCCGTGTCTTTTTTCAACCTGACTATGTAACTATGATACATAAAGCCGTGACTCCGGCACTGTGGGAGGTGATTTCACCACCACAGTTAAAAAAGAGCATATATGCCAAAGCATGGGGGCAGGGGTGGAGGGGCAGTTTGCCCCTAACATTAGGGGCGGATTTCCCCCATGCTTCGGCATATATCTTTTTTTTTATTTTATTTATTTTTTTAAGCACAGATTGTTGTTTTATTGAGTTAATGTTTTTATGTTACCATTGTTTGCTTTTCATGTATGCCATTCAGCTGCAGCACTGATTTATGGATCTTGACACCAACAGCATTTGCTCTCACGATACGTAAAATAGCGACTCCAGCAATGTAGGAGGTGATTTCACCACCACAGTTAAAAAAAAGCGGTACATGTATGAACATCATTAGAAGTGGGTGGATGCAGGGCGGTATTCTAATGGTGGGCATACTCACCGATCAATCTCTTTCATTGAGCCCACAGGCTGCATCAAAAAAAAAAAAATGAATATTACAATATATGGCCAACAAGGACCAGCAACATACTGGTCCTTGTTGGCCAGCAAGTTTCTGGTATGTTGCTGGACCTGCAATTTGACATCCATGCAGGCGAGAAACCCCCCCAAACACAGACCGTACAGCTGCTGCATTTTCATAAATATGAATGGGGTGCCTGCACAAAGCACCTGGTGGCTCCAGCCCCTTAACCACTTGTTGACCGGCTCACGCCGATAAATGTCTGCAGAATGGCATGGGTGCGCAAAATATACCTGTATGTCACTCGCGCCTCCGTCATGCCTGCGGCGAGCAGATTAGTGGCAGAACCAATCAGTCTTTAGGTCCAGGCCAATGATTTCCTGCCGATTGGTTCTGGCCAATGAAATGCCTCCTCTACCTTTGAATTGTAAACACAGGCAGAGGAAGTGATGTTACTTCCCGTCCTGAAAACCTTTTTGGTTCCAGAGAGCAGAGAGAGGATAACCAACAATGTAGGAACTGCATATACATGTGCTAGTTCAAAGTTAATCATTGGAGTTTGTTATAGACCACCCAATAACGAGGAGGTGGAGACAATGCTGTATCTTGGCTTAGGCCAACAAGGCCCCAGCCTAATGCAGCACTTTGCAGGGAGGCAGCATGAAAAGAGTCCCCGTCGGTTTATTAGGTGGACTGGGCCACAAGACAAAGCGGTCTGGTGCCCCCATAAAGCGTCCGCATTACTGCCGGTATGATGGTGCAGACACAAGGGACACCGACATGGTCACCTATATCTGGCAGGTAGGTAGTAAGACACTCCTGCAATCCTTTGCTTGTGTCCATTGTACATATTAAGGAATCCTAATTAAAAAAAATTCTGTTGATTACTGATGAACGTTTATTTACCGACACACACTGGACTGGCATGCACTGACCTACACTAATGGGAGGACGTCCAGATGTACATAAACTGACCATTCCATGCTTTAGAGAGATGCACACAGACAGACAACCAAATTAGGAGAGAGTAGATCGCACACAGAAGGCCTACTTCAAACATACACCCGACATTAGAAACATGATGAATAGCATCCAGTAGGCTAGCTTAGTGTAGTTAGTGTAGGTCCTGCCCTAGAAGAGTCTACCTTGCCGTGGTGGGCAGGCTTGGAATCTCATGGTCAAAAGTGTGTCAGCGAATGGGCGAGAGGATCACTAGATCTTCACTTCTGGCCAATTGATTTTACCAAAGGACTCTTGGTTTATTCAGAGTATATATAGTTGGAAAAAAGAAAAAAAAATGTAAATGTATATAGAGCTATAATTATACTTTCATAAACTTTAGTATTAAAGTTTTTCTCTAGTCTCCAATATAATTGTAAAATTCTCAATTTTAAAATCTCTTGCTTCTTAAAGTGACTGTAAAGCTTTACAATTTGTTCATTAAATTAATAAACATGTTATACTTATCTGCTCTCCGTAATGGTTTTCACTAGGCATGTGCAAAAGTGAAAAATTTGTTTCGTTTCAATTCGTCATTTAATACATTTCGTTAAGTTAGGTTCGTTACATGTGTTGAATTCGTTTTCGGAATTCGTTCGTTTTCGACCGAATTTCGAAAAATCCGGTCGAAATCGAAAATATTTCAACCAGATTAGAAAACAAATAGTCTCTTTTCGAATAGAATTTTTTTGGAATTCCGATCGAATTTAGTCCGCGGGTATTCGATTCAGAATTCGAAAAAAAAAAATAATAATTTGATTTCGACCATTTTTTTCGAAATTCGGTAGAAAACGAACAAATTCCGAAAACGGTCGAAATATTTCGCTAATATAGCAATTCGGGAATTCGTATGCATCCGAATGTCCGAATAATGGAAAATTCGTCCGAATTTCGATTCGGAACGAAACGAAATGCACATGCCTAGTTTTCACAGAGCAGCCCTGATCCTCCTCTTCTCAGGTCTTCCATCGGCGCTCCTGGCTCCTTCCCTGGCCTGCTATAGGGCACTTGTGCATGCTCGATCGGGATACTCACCGACTTTGTCGATTGTGTAAAAAAACTTCTGTACTTGGTGACTATTACGTTTTTACGTTGACCGAATGTGGTCTCACGCTCAATGAACGTGTCCGCGTCACTCACGGACTCGATGTCCGCCGGTGTCCCACAGAGCTGAAGATCGGGAGATGTCATTGTAAAACACAACATCTCCCCGTTCTTCCTAGTGACATGTCACTGATCGTCTGTTCCCTGTTATCGGGAACAACGATCAGTGACATGTCACGGCAAGCCACGCCCCCCTATTATAGCAGAAAAAAAAATGTTTTCTTCAAAATTGTCGCTCTATTTTTGTTTATAGCGCAAAAAAACGAAAACCGCAGAGGTGACCAAATCCCACCAAAAGAAAGCTCTGTGTGGGGCAAAAAGGACGTAATTTTTGTTTGGGAGCCACATCGCACGACCGCGCAATTGTCAGTTAAAGCGATGCAAAAAAAAAGTTGCCTGGTCTTTGGCCAGACAAATAGTCCAGGGCTTAAGTGGTTAAATAACAGAGTGAAAAGAATTGTGACTCTCAGAGAAAGCAACACTCTAAAATGTATTTAAATACAAACACCCAAAGAAATGTCACTATAGCCAGTTGGGTGCGCTGTCTCTTTTAACCACTTAAGCCCCAGACTAATATGCTGCTAAATGCCCAGAGGCGTTTTTACAATTCGGCACTGTGTCACTTTGACAATTGCGCGGTCGTGCGACGTGGCTCCCAAACAAAATTTGCGCCCTTTTCTTCCCACAAAGAGCTTTCTTTTGGTGGTATTTGATCACCTCTGCGATTCATTTTTTTGCGCTATAAACAAAAATAGAGGGACATTTTTGAAAAAATAAATAAATAAAAAACTAGCTACCTAGCGGCAACAGTGACACTAATACAGCGATCAGAAAAATGATCGCTTAATGATACTGGCAAAAGGGGATGAAAGGGTTAACTAGGGCAGTGATCAAGGGGTTAAAACTTTATTAGGGGGGGTACGGGGGCTAACACTGACTGCAGTGATCAGTACATATATGATCACTGCATTCAGTTACACTATGACAGGGGGGGTTTATATGCCTATGTGTCTGTGTGTCAGTGTAGTGCAGTGCAGACTTACTAGCGATGTTTTCTCTCCTCAGCGGCGGTTGAAAATACCGCCAAGAGGAGATTACATCACTTCCCCCTTCCTGTGTTTACACAGGAAGAGAGCGGGTGGCAGACTCCCATTGGCTGGAAGCGATCCGGAGGGGCGGACAAAAACGAACAGCCGTCCCCTCATCCCGGATCGCTTCTGAAGCCACAAGGACCGTCGCATGTACCGGGGGGGGGGGGCGGGGGCACCCCCGACCCGCGTCAAGGCAGTGACGTACAGGTACGCCGATGTGCCTGTCCGTGCCATTCTGCCGACGTAAATGTACATGCGCCGCTATTCCAGCAACTAGAGGCCAAGACTTTACCAAGATGGCCGCCGCTATGGAGGAAAAAAAGCATGCGGGCCACCGACATATAAAACCGTGGCTACGGTAAAATGGCAGCCATACACGTGCTTTAAAAAACAGGTACACACAGTAAAACAGCCCAGCACACACAGCACCCCCAGTACAATAAAAAAAAAAAAAAAAAACACTGCACCTCACAGCAGCACAGCCCCCGGCAGACACACACCCCCCCTTACAGCCACCACCCAGAACGGGGAAGGAGGGAGAGGAAGGGAGAGAGGAAAGCAGGGCACACCCTCATTCGACCTCCCCAGGAAAGCACCAGCCGCACCATCCTGCCAAGGCAAGGGGGCACTACTTACCCATCCTGCGACCACCGGCTGGAGGCATTCCGGACAGGCCCAACGTCCGCGGGTAGATACGGCATGGCTGTCGGCCCGGCACACTGTGACAAGGCCATAGAGGCCGGTCATGTGTGCCCTGGAACATGTAGTTCACCGGCCACCCCTGGAGCAACGGGGCATGTCGTGGACGGCCCAGAGCGTAGCTAAGGGCTGGCACACGCTCGATGGCCGAACATGGGGGGGCGACTACAAGGATCGAGGATCCAGCCTGTCACCCAGTCGGCAGTTGATTGTATATCCCAGGATCCAAAAAAATAAAATCAAAGAAAAGCGGAATGAAAAAATTATAATAAATATAAATATATATATATATATATAGCAAAAATCTCCAGAGCACATGGGCTCCAGAAAGGCCATGTCTTCTAACACTAGGCAGAAAAAAAACTGGGGCTGCATGGAGGCAGAGAGAGGGATGTACCCAGGGGAGGTGCTGTACTGAGAGAAGTGTTTTAACATTTGAAGTGCTGTTTTTTTCTGCCTAGTCTCTCCTGCAAAGGAAGGTGATATAACCCTAAGGTCAATTGCGCTGTGTCCATCCATGAACGGAAGAGAAATGGTCGCAGTCAGTGAGGGGTATGTACTGGCAAAAAGTATGGTAGTGTCAGTATGTATTGACAGTGAGCGGTAGTGTCGGTAAATGGTGGCAGTCAGTGAGGGGGTATGTACTGGCAAAAATCAGGTAGTGTCAGTATGGTAATGACTGGCAGTCTTCAGCGGCTGGTATGGTAGTGTCGGTATGTGGTGGCAGTCAGTAAGTGGAATGGAAGTGGTAGTACTGACTGGTATGGCAGTGTCGGTATGTGGTGACAGTCAGCCAGCGGTATGGTAGAGTCGGTGCGCAGTGACAGTCAGGGGTATGGTAGGTGCTATCAGTGAGAGGTATGGTAATGTTGGAATATGGTGGCAGTCAGTGAGGGGTATGTACTGGCAACCAGTATGGTAGTGTCTGTATGGTACTGGTTGGCAGTATGGTAGTGAGCCACAGGTACGGTTAGTCAGTGAGCAGGCAGTATGGAAGAGGAAGTGAGCGGTATGGTAGTGTCGAAATGTGGTGTACTGGCAAAAAGTAAGCAGTATGGTAGTGTCACTATGGTACTGGCTGACCGTCTTCAGCGGGCCCTATAGTAGTGAGCGGTATGGTGGTGGCAGTCAGTGGGCAGTATAGTAGTTTCGGTATGGTAGGTGCAGGCAGTGAGCGGTATGGCAGTGTCGGAATGTGGAATGGAAGTGTTAGTCAGTGAGCGGCATGGTGGGTGCAGTTAGTAGGCAGTACAGCAGTGTCTGGCTGTCAGCAGGGGAGATTTTACTAAAACTCGAGCACTCAATCTGGTGCAGCTGCATGGTAGCCAATCAGCTTCTAACTTCAGCTTGTATAACTAAGCTTTGAGAAAAAAACCTGGACACTGATTGGATTCTATGCAGAGCTGGACCAGATTCTGAGTGATCCAGTTTTAGTAAATCCCCTCCAGCGGGCAGTAATGTAGTGGGCGTCAGTGTGCGGGTGAGAAAACTCTGGTTTAGAGTACAGTACAATCACTTACCTGGAATAGATGGCTTCCCCTTGGCAGTAGCCCCGGATGGCGGCAGATTCTGGGTATATCTCCCCATATTGCAGACGATGTCTCCTCAGATCTTCTGGTCTGTGACGGAGGTCGGCAGCGGCTGGTTGAGTCATTCAGCTTCAAACTGGCAGCAGAAATATACAGAGTCATTACAGACACTCAGACACGTCATGTGACCTGCAAAGATCAGAGCAATGTTTATAAACCTGTTTTCTGTCAAGGCGTCCTTTAAATTTCTTCACAACTTTGGGGAGATCTGAGAGCTGAAGTCAGCGAGTCGCAAGTACTGATCGCTCGGTTCTCAGCCTTAGGCCCCTTTTACACTGGTGGGACTTCAAAGTGTGAAGTGGCTGCGGAGGGGGAGGGGGGACCAATGCTTCATCCACCTAGGCAAGTATGATTTTACAAAAAGTGTGAGTACCCTGCGCTGCCAATGATAATCAATAGCTGCCAACACGGCTAATTTGAAAAATAGGCAAAAAAATAAATAAAGGAAATGGAAAAGAATGTGTATCGCTACACGATGATCATCGATGAAAAGCATTGAAAAAAGTAATACATATAAATGCATATACCATGAACAGTAAACAGGAGGACTGCACTGCCGCCCCACTTGTATACAAGCGTTTAACATTTCAGCCAAATGTAAGTTTGATAGCTGCAATAAATATTTTTTTATACTCAAAACAAGTTTACGCTATGTGGCCACCTTTCTTTCCCTTTTCTTCATACCACTGATACCTCTTGAGAAATCAGCCCAGGGACTCCATCTCCAGTGGTAAAGTCCAAATTAGATTTCATCCATTGGTCCAGTAGAGGCTCTGAAGACCAGTTACTCCTCGATCAGTTCATCGATCGTTGATAGTCTATACCAGGGCTCGACAAATCCCGGGCGCCAGGTCGCCATGGCGACTAGAAATAGTCCTGGCGTTTCGGCTTGGAAGGCGGTCAAAAAAAAAAAAAAATTTTTTTTTGTGAGCTGGCACCATCTGGTGGTCAGCCATTGGTATTACAAGTTATTACCACCAGATGTGAGCTGGCGCCATCTGGTGGTGGCCGTTGGTATTACAAGTTAAACAGCAATTTTATGCTTAAAGTGGATGGCCCATTAAATTATTTTTTTTTAAAAGCCAGCAGCTACAAATACTGCAGCTGCTGACTTTTAAAAATAGGACACTTACCTGTCCTGGAGTCCAGCGGCGCCCGCAGCAGAGGACGAGCGATTGCTCGTCTCTGCTGCTCCCCCCGCCATCCACGGTGAGGGAACCAGGAAGTGAAGCGCTGCGACTTCACTGCCTGGTTCCCTACGGCGCATGCGCGAGTCGCGCTGCGCCCGCCGATTGGCACCCGCTGTGTGTTGGGTGCCGAGAGTTCCCAGCAAACAACGGGAAAAACCTGTCTTTTGCCCGTTCGTTTGAATGGGCTGCTGTGCCTGCGTTTTCTGCTGGAAAAAAAGGTCCTGGCGTCTTTTTAAAGTGGTTGTAAACCCACTTTTACCTACAGGTAAGCTTATAATAAAGCCTATAATAAGGCTTACCTCTAGGTATAAAGTATATCTCCTAAACCTGTACGGTTTTTAGGAGATATTCCCCTCGCAATGCGATGCTGATTGCAGCGGCGCAGGGGGAATCCACGGCTGGAGAGGACCGGCATTCGCCGGACCCTGCCGCTTCGCTCGGACGGCTCGCTGCGCTCGCTCGGCCTCCTGGCTCTTTTTTTAACATCCTCCAATCCACGGGGATGTTAAGGAAAGAGCCTGGATGCCGAACGACGGCTTCGCTGGTGTGCACTGTTGTAAATGCTTTGGAACGCATCGCAGATGCGTTTGGAACGCATTGCGCATGCGCAGTTGGCCGCCCAGCACTTCCGGACCATTCTGTGATGGGGAGCAGAAAATGACAACACACCGGGAAGGTCTCTCCTCCCTCACAGTTCCCCGCTCCGTTTCTTCACATCTCCTCTTTCCGGTGACGGAATTCGGCACATGCGCAGTTAATGCCGGGGATACCGATTGTCATGCGGTACAGAAATTACTGCTACACCGGCTTCAGAGATCTCCGGTCGGGCAATGAGCACGGTCCCATAACACTGCAACTCCCGAATAGTCCGTTCATACAGAGCCCGGTCCTCCCCCCCCCCCCCCCCCCCACCCCCCCCCCCCACCCAACACAGACACCCCCCCCCGACTTCCACAGAAATACACCGATAGAGAGTGACATTCACGCCTGGGAGCAGACCGTCCAATGGGGAGACGAGGAGGGGTCATGTGACTTCTCTCCCCAGAGGGGAGGTCAGGTGACTTCTCTCCTCAGAGGGGAGGTCAGGTGACTTCTCTCCTCAGAGTGTTGATAGCTGAGAGGACCAGTAGTGATAATGAGGAGACAAAGTTTGAAAAGTGATGGAAAAAGTTATTTATGTAATTAGGAAGTAAACTCTGCTGAAAAAAATATTCCCCCCCCTTCTGTGCAAAGTAAAGGCATAATGTGCTAGTATACTTTGCATACTAGCACATTACGTGACGCTTACCTGCAAATAAAGCCTGCGTCATCCCCGCTGCAGGCCGCATCCATCTTTGCCCCTCTTCCTTCTGTGTGACTGGCCGGAGCTGTGTGACGTCACTCGCACAGACGGCCGTTCCTTCAGAACACAAGTGCAGATGACATCATCAGCGCAGTATACAGTAAATATCTCCTGAACGGCACACGTTTAGGAGATATTTACAGTACCTATAGGTAAGCTTTATTCTAGGCTTACCTATAGGTACAAATTACACAGGGAGGTTCGCAACCTCTTTACCCACTTCAGCCCCGGACCACATTACTGCTCAATGACCGGGCCCCTTTTGCGATACGGCACTGCGTCGCTTTAACTAACAATTGCGTGGTCATGCGATGTGGCTCACAAACAAAATTGGCGTCCTTTTTTCCCCCACAAGTAGAGCATTATTTTGGTGGTATTTGATCACCTCTGTGTTTTTTATTTTTTGCGCTATAAACAAAAATAAAGTGGCAATTTTGAAAAAAAAAATGAATATTTTTTACTTTTTGCTGTAATAAATATCCCCAAAAAATATATAAAAAAAAATTTCACTCAGTTTAGGCCGATACGTATTCTTCTACATATTTTCCGTAAAAAAATTGCAATACGAGTTTATTGATTGGTTTGCACAAAAAGTTATAGCGTTTACAATATAGGGGATAGTTTTATGGCATTTTTATAATTTTAAATTTTTTTTCTAGTAAAAAAATCAGCGATTTTCTTTTGGTACTGCGACGTTATGGCGGAGACACTTAGGACACGTTTGGGACCATTGGCATTTTTATAGTGATCAGTGCTATAAAAATGCATTGATTACTAGGGCTGTCCCGATACCACTTTTTTAGGACCGAGTGTACAAGTACGATACTTTTTTTCATGTACTCGCCGATAACGAATACCGATACTTTTTTTCTAATGTGTCCCCGAATGCAGCCATGTCCCCACGAATGCAGCCATGTCTCCCACAGATGCAGCCATGTCTCACACAGATGCAGCCATGTCTCCCACAGATGCAGCCATGTCTCCCCACAGATGCAGCCATGTCCCCCACAGATGCAGCCATGTCTCCCACAGATGCAGCCATGTCCCCGCACAGATGCAGCCATGTCCCCTACAGATGCAGCCATGTCTCCCCCACAGATGCAGCCATGTCTCCCACAGATGCAGCCATGTCCCCTACAGATGCAGCCATGTCCCCCACAGATGCAGGCCATGTCTCCCACAGATGCAGCCATGTCTCCCACAGATGCAGCCATGTCTCCCACAGATGCAGCCATGTCTCCCACACAGATTGCAGCCATGTCTCCCACAGATGCAGCCATGTCTCCAACAGATGCAGCCATGTCTCCCACAGATGCAGCCATGTCTCCCACAGATGCAGCCATGTCCCCACAGATGCAGCCATGTCTCCCACAGATGCAGCCATGTCCCGCACAGATGCAGCCATGTCCCCTACAGATGCAGCCATGTCCCCCCACAGATGCAGCCATGTCTCCCACAGATGCAGCCATGTCTCCCACAAATGCAGCCATGTCCCGCACAGATGCAGCCATGTCCCGCACAGATGCAGCCATGTCCCCTACAGATGCAGCCATGTCCCCCCACAGATGCAGCCATGTCTCCCACAGATGCAGCCATGTCTCCCACAGATGCAGCCATGTCTCCCACAGATGCAGCCATGTCCCCCACAGATGCAGCCATGTCCCCCCATCTACCCGTCCCCCACATATGCAGCCAAGTCCCCCCCAGCCATGTCCCCCACATATGCAGCCATTTCCCCCAGCCATGTCCCCCACATATGCAGCCATGTCCCTTCAGCCATGTCCCCCACATATGCAGCCATGTCCCTCAGCCATGTCCCCACATATGCAGCCATGTCCCTCCAGCCATGTCCCCCACATATGCAGCCATGTGCCTCCAGCCATGTCCCCCACATATGTAGCCATGTCCCCCACATATGCAGCCATGTCCCCCCCAGCCCCATGTCCCCACATATGCAGCCAAGTCCCCCAGCCATGCCCCCACATATGCAGCCATGTCCCCACATATGCAGCCATTTTCCCCACAGATATGCAGCCATGCCCCCCACAGATATGCAAGCCATGCCCCCCACAGATATGCAAACATGCCCCCACAGATATGCAAACATGTCCCCCACAGATATGCAAACATGTCCCCCACAGATATGCAAACATGTCCCCCACAGATATGCAAACATGTCCCCCACAGATATGCAAACATGTCCCCCACAGATATGCAAACATGTCCCCCCACAGATATGCAGCCATGTCCCCCACAGATATGCAGCCGTCCCCCTCAGATATGCAGCCACGTCCCCCCACAGATATGCACCATGTCCCCCACATGATATGCACCCATGTCCCCCACGATATGCAGCCATGTCCCCCACAGATATGCAGCATGTCCCCCCAGTAATAGCAGCCATGTCCCCCAGTATATGCAGCCATGTCCCCCCAGTAATGCAGCCATGTCCCCCCACAAATGCAGCCTGTTCTCCCACAAATGCAGCCGTGTCTCCCACAGATGCAGCCATGTCTCCCACAGATGCAGCCATGTCTCCCACAGAATGTAGCCATGTCTCCCACAGAGATGCAGCCATGTCTCCCACAGATGCAGCCATGTCCCCCACAGATGCAGCCATGTCTTCCACAGATGCAGCCATGTCCCCCACAGATGCAGCCATGTCTCCCCACAGATGCAGCCATGTCTCCCACAGATGCAGCCATGTCCCCCACAGATGCAACCATGTTCCCACAGATATGCAGCCATGTTCCCCAGTAATGCAGCCATATCCCCCACAGGATTGCAGCCATGTCCCCCACAGATATGCAGCCATGTACCCCCACAGATATGCAGCCATTGTCCCCCACAGATATGCAGCCATGTCCCCCACAGATAGGCAGCATGCCCCCCCACAGCAGATAGGCAGCCATGCCCCCCACAGATAGGCAGCCATGCCCCCCACAGATATGCAGCCATTGCCCCCCACAGATATGCAGAGCCAGATGCCCCCCACAGATATGCAGCCATGCCCCCACAGATATGCAGCCATGTCCCCCCACAGATATGCAGCCATGTCCCCCACAGATAATGCAGCCATGTCCCCACAGATATGCAGCCATGTCCCCCACAGATATGCAGCCATGTCCCCCACAGATATGCAGCCATGTCCCCCCACAGATATGCCAGCCATGTCCCCACAGATATGCAGCCCTAATGTCCCCCACAGATATGCAGCCATGTCCCCCACAAATGCAGCCATGTCTCCCACAAAATGCAGCCATGTCTCTCCCACAAATGCAGCCATGTCTCCCACAAATGCAGCCATGTCCCCCACGAATGCAGCCATGTCTCCCACAGATGCAGCCATGTCCCCCACAGATATGCAGCCATGTCTCCACAAATGCAAGACATGTCCCCCACAGATGCAGCCCATGCTCCACAGATGCAGCCATGTCTCCCCACTATATACAGCCATGTCCCCACAGATGCAGCCATGTCCCCCACAGATATGCAGCCATGTCCTCCACAGAAATGCAGACATGTCCCCACAAGATGCAGCCATGTGCTCCACAAGATGCAGCCATGTCCCCCAGGATACAGCCATGTCCCCCACAGATGCAGCCAGTCCCCCACAGATGCAGCCATGTCTCCACAGATGGCAGGCCATGTCCCCCACAGATATGCATCCATGTCCCTCCACAGATTGGCAGATGCAATGTCCCCCACAGATATGCAGCCATGTCCCCCACAGATATGCAGCCATGTCCCAAACAGATATATGCAGCCATGTCCCCCACAGATTATGCCAGCCATGTCCCCCCACAGATATGCAGCCATGTCCCCCACAGATATGCAGCCATGTCCCCCACAGATATGCAGCCATGTCCCCCACAGAATGCAGCCATGTCCCCCACAGATATTGCAGCCAATGTCCCCCACAGATATGCAGCAGTGTCCCCACAGATATGCATGCCATTGGTCCCCCACAGATATGCAGCCATGTCCCCCACAGATATGCAGCCATGTCCCCCAAGATATAGGCAGCCATGTCCCCCACAGATATGCAGCCATGTCCCCACAGATGCAGCCATGTCTCCCAACAGATGCAGCCATGTCTCCCACAGATGCAGCCATGTCTCCACAGATGCAGCCATGTCCACAGATATGCAGCCATGCCATGGGGAAGAATTCACTGCTAAAGAAAGGCAACAAGCAGAAAGAGACTTGTTTGGGCTAAAGAACACAAGGAAGGACGTTAGACCAGTGGAAATCTGTGCTTTGGTCTGATGAGTCCAAACTTGAGATCTTTGGTTCAAACCACCGTGTATTTGTGCGACGCAGAGAACAAGGTGAAGGGTTGGAACTCTACATGCCTGGTTCCACTGTGAAGC